>PVKN010009894.1:8900-23358 GCA_004027915.1 Capromys pilorides
TAAAAAAAAAAAAAAAAACAATCAGCACTTTGTGTAGATTTTTGCCCCAAGTAACCAAGAGGTCATAAAGCAATAGGTTGGGCTCAACTTTTACCGCTATAGTGTAACACTATGGTCTGACCGTAGCCTATAATGGCTCTTTGCAAGATTGAATGACCCATATTTGGGTAATGCATTACCTGGGTACCATAGGTACTCTCACCGCAAGGAAGCCAAGCATAAGACCACACATCAAAGTAAGGATCTGCCTCAATGGACTGCACTATATTGCTATTGCTAATTTTCCTGGAACAGGGCCCTCATATTCTGAAAAGGGTGAAAAGAAGGGTTTTCTTCATAACCCATACAAGTCAGAGGGCTGGACTTGGGGAGAGCCAGAGGGTTACTTTTGAGGAGAAGTAAAGTGTTTCCTCAAAGCAGTAGTAGGAAAGGCTGGACAGGGCCTGCCTGGCAAGCACAAGGCCCTGAGTTTGATCTCCAATACGAAAGAAAGAAAGAAAGAAAGAAAGAAAGAAAGAAAGAAAGAAAGAAAGAAAGCCCAGCCACAAAATGGTGTCCAGCAGCAGAGTCCCACAAAGGGTTGGAGCCACTCACTCTGAGATTGGACAATCATTAGTGTTGAATTCTCTGTGTTTTTATCAAAGTGCAATGTTAAATCTTTCAGCTCAGTTTTAGCCACTATATTTTCTGGCACTTTTTTTTTTATGGTAGGGAAGGGTCTAAAGGGTGTTCTACCAGATCAGACTTGTAGTGATTTGCCTATTTACAGCCTCCCAAGAGATGGAATTATAGGCACATGCCATGCCCAATCTCAATTGCCGTCTCAGCATGCCCTGAGGACAGGATCAGAACAGCAGGCCTGGGGATGAACCCCTGGCCCCCGCACCTGCTTGCAGACACTTTAATCCACTGAGCTACTTGGCCATCCTTAGCCACTATTTTAAAAAAATTAAGGAAAGGAAAACATGTTGAAAAATTGCAAATACTCAATAGATGAGTTGGAAAGACTAACACTCTATTAGCACATTTTAAAACCTTCGATTCAACTGGTGGTATTTCCTGTGATCCCAGCACATGAGAGACTGAGGCAGGAGGATTGTCATGAGTTCATGCCAGCCTGAACTGTAGAAGGAGATCTTGTCTCAAAAAAATTGAAAAGAAAACAAGACAACAATAAAAAAAAAAAAATCCCAGGGACTCAGTTCTTCTTCATATTTCTGTTTATTATTTCCTACTTTGCACTTCTTAGAGCAAAAAAATGTTAGGAGAGCTGTCCCAATCTAGATCATTTCATTGACCCCTTTCAGTGACCCCTTCTAAAGCACAGCCATGATGTCTCAACTCTTGAAAAGCAAAAACTGCCCAAATTGACACTATCATCAGTGGGCAGCTTTTTCTTTCTCAATACAACCAGAAGATACTAAACCATACCCCTTGCCAAAAGACTCTATTCTCTAGTGCTTTAATAAAGAAATGTAGGTGAAAGAAGGGACAAAATACATTTTTAAGAAACTAATGACTTCTGCCTGTGTTCATTTTTTCACAATAAAGCTTATTTTATTTTTTGCTTCATTGACTCAGACTAGATAACAAGTAATCCCATTTCCTTCTACTATTAAATCATACGTTTTATTTGTGAATGTGAGCTTGCTTCATCCATTTATGGAATATACATACAACTCATTTTTTAATGGGTACATATTTTTAGTACACAATGATTATGGCTACCTTGGGGAGTTGGTATATCTATGTTACAGCTGAATGGACTAAAAACGGTCCATGTTCTTGTGCATGATGAGGAAGAATTGCCATAGTAAGTAGCTAATTTATTAAATTTCACAGGATGGTAGCGGCAGGAACAGGTAGAAGGGCAAAGAGAAAAAAGCAAAGAGGAAACTTTGATATTTCAGGATTCTAGAATTTGGAGTCAGACACCCCTGATTTCATTGTGGTCAGATGCCTCTAACTCCAGGTGCCTCCCATTCTATCTCATTGTCAATGATCTGCTGCCTTGGGGCTGCCAGAATTCTTATTAAGGACATAGAGAGAAGATCTAACCAATTACAGTGGATTTCTTGGCACAACATGGCTAAGGTCTGTTTGACCATTTGATTACTAGAGTCTCCATGCAATGTGGGATTATATTTAATTTCCAGCACCTCAGCCATTCCCTGTATGACTGAGGATATGAAAAAGGGTCCATTAGATCTGGGAAGCCGAAACTTAGAAATCACTTCTTTAAAGAGGACCTTTACCACCTTGACAGCCCATTCTTATCCTCTCTCTATTCAACCAATAAAGGCATCAGTGCACAGTAGGAGGTGAGTATGTTCCTTAGTCATAGGCATGCAGATAGTCTATTTACTAATCTTCTCCAAAGGAGGATCCTGCCTTTGTATTGGTTCAGGCAATGTGGAAAGATGAGTCTGTGGGTTTCAGAGGGCACAGACAAGATAAGCTTTATAGATTTGGATTACAATATTATGGACTTCAAGTTCTATAAAGTGTTCCTTTTTTCCACAGCCCCTCCAGCATTTGTTGTCAGTTGATTTCTAGGTAATAGCCGTTCTTACTGGAGTGAGATGAAATGTTGGTGTTTTTTAAGTTGCATCTCTTGACTAAGCAATGATATTGAAGATTCTTTTTGTTCTTGTGTTTATTTAGATTTCTTCATCTTAGAAGTGTGTATTCATCTCAGATGCCCAGTCTTGGATTGGGTCTTTGAGTCTGAGGAGTCTGGTTTTCTTAAAATTTTTTATATGTTCTAGATAAGAAGTCCTTTGCATGAGAGACAGTTAGCTAAATTTGTTTTCTCACTCTGTGGATTGTCTTTTCCTTCTGTTGGTGGTTTCTTTTGATGCACAAAAACTTTTAAATAGATCGAGATTCCACTTGTTGATTCACTGAAGTGCTTTTGGTGTAGTTTGGGTTTTATTCATTAAGTCTCTGCCTACTACTATGTCTTCAAGATTTCTACCTACTTTCTCTTCCAGTAGATTTAATAATTTGTTTTAAAAATTAGATTTTTGATCCATTTTGTCTTTAGTTTAGTGCATGGTGACAGACATGAATCTAGTTTGTCTTTGGCATGTTGAGTCAGTTTTACGGGCACCATTTATTAAAGGGCTATCTTTCTTGCAGTGAACATTCTTCGCCCTTTTGTCAAAGACAAGGTGGCTGACTGTATTTGCAGCATTGTCCATATTTTCTAATCTGTTTCAGTGATCCACAGGATATTTGCTTCCAATTCATTTTCTTTTCTTTTCTTTTTTTTTTTTTTTTTTTTAGGGTAAGGTCTACAAGGTGCTCAGGATCTCACTACTAGATCGGACTCATAGTGATCCACCTGTTTACAGCCTCCCAAGAACTGGAATTACAGGCACAAGCCACCATGACCAGTCTCAATTACTGTCTCCGTGCACCCTGGGGGTGGGGCTGGCATGGCAGGCCTAGGCCCCTGCACCTGCTTGCAGGCACTTTCATCTGCTGAGCTATTTGGCCAGCCCTCATATTTCTTTTAATTTTCTCTCTCATGTAATTGCTCTGGCTAATATTTCCAGAACTATATTTTTAAAATGTGGCAATAGTGGACATTCTTGTCTTGTACATGATTTTAGAGTGAAAGATTTCAGGTTTTGTCCATTTAGTATGATGTTGGCTATTAGGCTGATTTTTTTTATTTTTTCATATATTTATTTGCTGTTTCTACTTTTTCATCTGAGAAGTGTCAGATAACATTTTTAGATTGGGTCATTTTTTCACTTTAATGAGAAAAAAGAATGAAACAGTTTCACAACAGATTAGCAGGACAGTTACAATAATTAATACATCGCATATTGTTGTCTTTGTAGTAGTTATTCGGAGGACAAGAGGCAGACATGATATCTTGTCTAAACAGTATTAATACAAACTTTTCTTCTCAATAAGCTAAGAGAAAGTAACTATATATCTATCCTGTCTTATATATACATATTTTTTTTTCCACAACAAACTGGTCCTTTATTTATATCCCCCTTTGGCTGTTAGTTTGTCATATATGACTTTTATCAGGTTGAGGTAAAGACCATCTATTCTGATTTTCTGTAGGTTTTTTAAAAAATCATTAATATATGTTGAACTTTGTCAAAAGCTTTTTCTGCATGTATTGAGATGACCAGATGATTTTTGTCTCTGGCTCTGTCGATATGGATGTTATTCATTTGTGTATGTTGAACCATCCCTGCATTCCTGGCATAAATCCAACCTGGTCATGACATATAATCTTCTTGATAATTGTTGAATTCTATTTGCTAGTATTGTATTAAAGATTTTTGTAGCTGGGATGGTGAGATGGCTCAGTGGTCTAAAACGCGTGCGTTGGGAATTTTAGGCCACCGCAGGGACCATGGCTCAATCCCAGGCACCACATGCTGTGCGACCCCCCCCCCCAACCCCCCTGGGAAGGCTGAGCCAGCCATAACACAAACAGATAAATGAGGTTTAAGAAAATAAAATAAATTTTTAAAAAAAGATTTTCGTGGCTATGTTCACTGAGAACATTGGCTTGTACTTCTTTTTTTCAGATGGGCCTTTCTCTGGTTTTGACATCAGGGAATACTTGTCTCCAGGAATGTGTTAGGGAGAATTGGTTCCCTTTCAATTTCATTAAAGAGTTTGAAGAGTGCTGGTATTAAATGTCCCATAAATATCTTGTAGAATTAAGCTATGTATCTTTCAGGGCATGGACTTTTGTTGGTTAGTTTTTAATTACATTTTCAGTCTCATTCACTGATATTGGGTTATTCAGAATTTATATATCTTCTTGATTTAGCTTTGGCAATTCACATGTATCTAGGAATCTATTTCTTCTGTGTTCTCCATCCAGTGACAGTAAAAATTATTAAAGTATTGATGATCTTCTGAATTTCCACAAGATCTATAGTGATTTCACCATTTTTATTCCTCAAAGTATAAATTTTAGTCTTTCCTTTATTTGATAAAGGAAAAGTTATAAAGTTAAAAGTTATAAAGTTACCTTTACTTGATAAAGGTAAAGTTGACTTATCAACTTTATTTATTCTTTCAAAGTAGTAACTCCTCAAATCATTAAGAGTTTCTTTGTATTGTTTTCTTAGTCTCCACTGTGTTAGTTTCTGCTCTGATCTTTATAATCTTTATAATTTTCTCCATTGCATGGGCTTTTCTTCCTCTTCTTTTTCTAGAAGCTTAGATTGTTTGTTGTGCTTATTCTGTTTTTCTCATGTGACAATTCACAGCTATACATTTCACTCTTAGGACTGCTTTCATTGCATCCCATAAATTCTAGTATGTTTTATATGCATTCTCATTGAACTGTACCTATTATTTGATATCTTTAAGTTTTTCTGTCACCTATTGGTTGTTTAAGATGGTGCCATTTATTTTCCATGTATCTGTGATGTTTTCATGTTTTCTTTTGATGTTAATTTCCAATTTTGTTGAACTATGGTCAGATGATCTGCATAAAATAATTTCAATTCCTTTACATTTACTCAAGCACATTCTGTGGACATATAGTCCATTTTAGAAAATGTCTCATGTGCAGTTCAGATGAGTGTGTATTCTGATGATGTTGGGTGAAACACCGTGAAAACATCCACTAAGTCTCTCTGTTCACAAGTTTGGTTTCATCCTGATACTTTTCTACTCATTTTTTGTCTATTTGATCCATCTCTTTGGGAAAATGGAATATTAAGATCTCCTGTTACAATTATGTTATTTCTTATGTGTTTTGTTTTGTTTGGCTTTGCTTTGTTTTGAAGTAACAGGGATCACACTTGGGATCTTACCAAGTCCCTGCACTTATCAAGCAGGTGCTATGCCACTGAGATATATCCCTGGGTCCTCTTGTTTTTTTTTAATCTATTAAAATTGTCTTTTATAGTTGAGTCCTCCCATATTTGTCACATATGTGTTTATGATAGTTATCTCTTCCTGCTGTTTCCTCCTAACAAATATGTAAGTACCTTCTTTATTTCTTTTAATCATGCTTGGTTTGAGGTTCACAGTGTTTAAAAATAAAATAGCTACTCCTGCTTTTTCCTGAGTTCTTATCATGTAGAATATTGTTTTCCATGCTTTGATTTTCAGTCTATGAAATTTTTTTTTGAGATAAGTGTATTTCTTACATACAGCATATTGTTGACTCATGTTTCTGGCCCATTCTGCCAGGCTGTTTCCTTTCATTGGTGAAATGAGGCTGTTTACACTGATATTTGTAATTGATTTTTTTTTTATTTTTGAAGTACTGGGAATTGATATGTATTGGCTTATCTTGGTCATGATATTTTTTGATGCTGTTTCCCTTCTTTTTGACCTTCTTTAATTGTTTGTCCTGACTGGTGGGGTTTTATTTTTGTGTTGTTTTATGATTATGATCATTTTAATGTCTTTCGAGAATATCTGTCAGTATTCTTTGTAGTTTGGCTAGGGAGTTATGAATTTCTTCAGCTGTTCTTTGCCATGGAAGTATCTTATTTCTCCACTGATTTTGAAAAATAGTTTTGCAAGATACATCAATCTGGGCTGGAAGTTGTTTGCTTCAGGACTTGAAATACTTCACTCAAAGCTCTTCTTGACTTGAAGGTTCATGTTGAGAAGTCTGCCATGATTCCGATGCACTTTCCTTTATAGGTACACTATTTCTTTTCTCCAGCAGCATTTAATATTCTCTTCTTGCTCTGAATTTCTGTAATCTTGATTATTATATATTTTACTGTAGTTTTATTTTTGTCATAGCTATTTGGATTTCTTCTTTTTCCAATATAATTCTTTAACAACTTTTGTGCTTCATTCTTTTATTATATCATAGTCCAACTTTTCTAGAGGAATCTCTCTTTTTATTACTTTTAACAAGAAATAACAATGTGACAGTTTCAAAGCATGTTCATAGGACATTCCCAATCATTGATACAATGTATATTGTTGTCCTCATAGCAGTTATTCAGAGCACAGGATGTAAAGTGATAATTTTTCTAAGCAAACAAAAAGTTTCTTCGCATTGAACTAAGAGAAAATGGTTGTATACATAGCCCAATATTTCATAATTGCAGTGGGTTATAGGCAGAACTGGCAATGTTGGAAGCTGTTGATTTAAGCCTTTTACAACTCAGCATATTAATCTAGCTTTATGTTTTATGCTTCGTGGTTAGACTTTTTTGCTGGGTGGTTAAAGGCAAGTTAAAGCAAGACCTGTATAACAAAACATGTAATTTTGTATCTCCCAAGGTGAGTCAAATCCTCTCAGGATTAACTTTGAAACCATGTACAGTGCTTTGTAGACACTGTTGTCAGTGTCAGCTGTCTGGATGAGTCATGGCCATTGCTTGACCAGTTTGCTCTCTGTAAAAGCCTGAGAGAATGTTTTCTCTCTAGGTGATTCTCCTTAGGCACACCATACATGGTCGATCCCTTTCCTCTGTGGTCCCATAATCTCCTTGAACAGAAAATTTGGGAAACCACTGAAATATAGGATGTTATAGTACAGGCTCTCTTATGTCCTGAGTCATCACTGACCTTGAAGGGCTAGGGCCAAAATATTGGCTATCCCTGTAGCCCTTCTTTTTCTTTAATTTTTGGTCTGTAAACTTACATTCTTCACTCTCCAGAAGAGAAGCTTAGGGATACTATTACTTTATAACATAGGTACTTGAGCTTAACATCACTGTCTTTCTGAATATAAAACATCTTAGACTTGGAATCACTGGTTTCCATAAATAAATAAATTCATTGATATTCTAATAAATCTCTATAGAATGTGATAAAAGCAGCTACACACTTTTGGTTGTTTCTAAGATTTGGCTATGATAAATTGTGCAGCTATAAACATGGATGTGCATATATCACTGTGGTATGATGTTTTCAGTTCTTTAAGAAAAATACCCAGAAGGGGAATAGCTGGGGTGAATAGGACCCACAAACCCAGTTTTTTGAGGAATCTCCATACTGATTTCCATAGAGATTGTACCAGTATACATTCCCACCAACAGTGGAGAAGGGTTCCTTGTTTCCCACAACCTCTCCAGTATTTTTCATTTGTTGATTTCTTTATGATAGCCATTCTTTCTAGGGTGAGATGGTATCTCAATGTTGTTTTAATTTGCATCTCTTGAATAGCCAGTGCTGTGGGACATTTTTTAATGTATTTATTTGCCATTTGTATTTCATCCTGTAAGAAGTTTGTGCTCATTTCATATACCCATTTTTGGATTGGGTCTTTAAATTTTGGGGGCCTGATTTTTTTTTTTTAGTTAGTTCTTTATATGCTCTAGATAGAAATCCTTTGTCTGAATGATTGTTGGTTAACATTTTTTCCCAATTTGTGGGTTGTCTTTTCATTCTTTTGACACACAGCAACTTTTCAATAAGATGACTTCAGATTAGTGCAGAATGATAGACCCAGGTCTAGATTTAGTTTTTGGCATGTAGAGCCAGTTTTTTCAGCACCATTTGTTAAAGATGTTATCTTTCTTCCAGTAAATGTATTTGGCTCCTTTGTCAAAGGTAAGGAGGTTGAGTGTGCTTGTAGTCATACCTATATCTTCTAATCTATTCCATTGATCTTTGGGTCTGTTTTTTGCCAGTACCATGCTGATTTTATCACAGTAGCTTTGTAGTATAATTTCACATCAGGGATTGTAATGCCTTCCACCCTGTCCTTTTGTCCAGTACTGCCTTTGCTATTCTAGCTCTTTTCTGGTTCCAAATAATTTTTAAGATTCTTTTTTCTAGACCTGTTAAGTACATTGATGTTATTTTGGTAGGGACTTCATTAAATCTGTACAAGAATTATGGAAATATGGCCATTCTCACAACGTTGATTTTTCCTACCCAAGAGCAAGGAATACTTTCTATTTTCTGAAACTGCAATCCTTTTCTTTCAGATTACTATAATTTTCATTGTATAGATTTTGTATTTCCTTTGTTAGATTAATTTCTAAGTATTTTTATGTTATTATGAATGGTACTATTTCTCTAATTTCTCTCTCAGTGAATTTGTTGTGTGTGTAAAGAAATGCAATTAATTTTTGGGTGTTGTCTCTATATCCTGCTATGCTACTGAATTTGTTTATTAATTCTAGGAGCTTCCTGATGAACTTTTTGGAATTGCCATGTAGAATATTATGTCATCTGAAAATAATGGTATTTTAATTTCTTCCTTATCTATTCTTATCGCTTTTATTTCTCTCTCTTGTCTAATGGTTCTGGCTAATATTTCCAGAACTATACTGACTAGGAGTGGTCAGAGTGGACATCCTTGTCTTGTTCCTGAATTTAGCATAAAAGTTTTCAGTTTTTGTCCACTTAGAATGATTTTGGCTATTGGTTTCTCATAGATGACTTTTATCAGGTTGAGGTATGCACCATCTATTCCAATTTTCTGTAGGGCTTTGATTATGAGTGAATGTGGGACATTATCAAAAGCTTTATCATCTAGTGCAATGATCATGTGGTTTTGGTTTTTTGATCCTATTGATATAGTGTACTACATTTATAGATTTGCATATGTTGAACCATCCTTGCATCCCTGGGATGAATCCTATCTAGTAATGATGTATAATCATCATCTTCCTGATGATTTGCTGCATTCTATTTCCTAGTATTTTTTTTGAGGATTCTTACATCTATGGTCATGAGAGTTATTGGCCCGTAATTCCTTTTTTGGTTAAATCTTTCTCTGGTTTTGCTATTGGTGTAATATTGCCTCAAGGAATGATTTGGGGAGTGTTGCTACCTTTTAAACTTCATTAAAGAGTTTGGGAAGTGTTAGGATTAAATCTTCTCTCAATGTCTTGTAAAATTTAGCTGTGGGTTGGTCAGGATCTGAGCTTTGCTTCGTTGGTAAGATTTTGATCATATTTTTAATTCCATTGGCTGACATTGAGTTACACAGAGTTTTTATATTCCCTTGATTGAATTTGGTAATTTGAACTTATCTAGGATTCTGTCCAGTTCTTCTGTGAAAATAAAGATTTTGAAAATAGCTATTGATGATGTTTCAACTTTCACAAAATCTGTTGTAATTTTGCACCTTTCATTCCTTATTATTTTCTTTTCCTCTTTTTGATGAGGTTGGTTAGGGGTTTATCAATTTTATTTACTCTTTCAAAAAAACCAACTCTTTCATTCATTAATTCTTTGCATTGTTCTCTTTGTTTGAGTCACATTAGTTTCTGCTCTGATCTCAGTAATTTTCTCCATCTTTGGGTTTTGGACTTCATTTGCTCTTCTTTTCTGGAGGCTTGATGTTGAGCATTAGGATATTTATTTGTTTTTCTTTCTGGTTTCCTAATGTGTGAATTCACCACTATAAATTTTTTTTCTCTGGACTGTTTTCATTGCATCTCAGAAATTTTGGTAGGTTGCAATTGGATTTTTGTTGGATTGTAGATATTGTTTAGTTTCTTTTTTAATTTCATCTGCAACCAATTGACTGATGAAGAGGATGTTATTTAATTTCCACATGTTTATTGGGTATTATGGTCTCTTTTTGTCATTGATTTCCAGTTTCATTACACTGTGGTCAGACAAGATGTGGAGGATGGCCTGAGCAGCTCTCCTTGAAAGAAGAGCGACTGTCTCCATTTTGACTGAGCCTGACCCTATTCCCTCGTATTGAAATGTACAGGGCTGGCTAGGACTTCTCATTATCCTTTCAATTGGCCTTAAGCAGTGTGTATTGGTCTAGCCAAGGTGCTAGTGGTGATTTTTGAAGATGGCACACATGTTTGCCTGATAGCAGGATGAAGAGTCAATGCTCCATGGTGTCCTCTGGGATCGAGCCTCAAGATAGAGGATATGACTTCCTGGAGTTTGAAAGATTACATATCAGAGCTGATGCACCAGACCCCCAAAATATTAGATACTATCTCAATAGCATAATGCAAATTACTTATTTTGCATATCTCTGAATATGGTGGAGGTAAATGTAGGCCTCCTACTTAGCCCAGCTCACAGTGCTTATCTTCTTCCCACAATTCCCTTCAGTGCTCACCTTCTTCCTACAATTCACTTTCACAAGCCACTCCCCCTTCTCCAATGAATAAAAACCAAGTGCAGCGCTGGGTCACTCTCTTTGGGACAGAAACCATTTTCATGGTTGGACCTAGGGCCCCTTAACTCCCCGCTAATTGTACATATACGTCTTAGTGTCTTTGCTATCACCATGGGTTGTGCTGAGAGTGGTAGATTGGAATTAACTTGGTAGAATTCCAATAACGAATTTTTGGGATTGTAAGTTTAGACTTCTTGGACCGAGGCAAGAACCAGGAAGGGGCTCCGACAAAATACGCATGAAAAAATCTGTTTTCTTGCATTTACTTAAACATGATCTATGAATCCACCTGCCATCCTGACCAGGCAGCACAGCAACCAGAGCTGCGTGGCAACCAAGCAAAGACTCTCTCAGCCCATGTCCCTGAGCTCCAGCTGTGACTCCATCTGCCATCCAGCCCAGGCCATGCAGCAGCCAGGTAAAGACTCTCCCAGCCTGCATCCATCCCCTGAGTTCTAGAAGCGACTCCATCCACCATCCAGACCAGGCCACGTGGTGACCAGGTCCTACTCAAAGACTCTCTCAGACCCGACCTGGCTGCATGGTAAGAAATCTCTGAGCCCGCATCCATCCCTGAACTCATCAATGGCCGAACCTCTGGCTCCACACACCAACCCGACAAGAAGGCACAGCAGCATCAGCCGACATCCATCCCCTGAATCATCAACGACTTGAGCTCTATCTACATTCATCTTTCCAACTGAGCCTTGCGATGGCCAGGCACTAACTGCATAGCTTTGCCAAATTGCAGAAATCATTGTTATAAAAAATGATAAAGAAAAGGAACAAGATCCAAATTCAGGACCCGAGTCCACCCAAAACAAATACAGGAGATACTACCATGGAAGAAAGGGGGAATCCTGCAGCCAAAACCTCTGAATTGGTAGCATCTGAGGTAGATAGAAAAGTACAGAAACATAAAGAGTAACTCAGATCAGAGATAACATCTGAAGTAAAAAAAGAAATGCATGAATTAATAGACTCTGAAGTGGAAAACCAACTGCAGAAATGAATAGAGGACCAGAAGAGAAATAACCTCTGAAGTTAAAAAAGAAATCTCTAAATTAATAGCATCTAAAGTAGAGGAAGAACTACAGAAAGATAGAGACGAGAACAGAGCAAAAATAATCTCTGAACTAGAGAGAGAAAGGATAACTATAATAAGAGACTTCAGTACTACTAAAGAAGACATTGATAAAACAAAAATTAGAGAAGAGAAACATGATGGATTCCCTGATTGAGCAATATAGGAAAGAAATAGATCACATGAAACAGTTTCAAAGAAGTATAAAACAAATTAAAATTTCAGTCACAAGCTGGGAATACTGTGTGAAAGAAAGTGAAGATAGAGTTTCAGATATTGAAGACACAGTCATAGCTAGTGAAAAGGTAAGAAAGGATCTCTTAAAAACAACTAGGATGTAGCAAAAAATAATTAAATATTTGCAAGATGATGCAAAAATGAACAATGTGAGATTAATAGGAATCGATGAGAAAAAAGGAGTTGACACAAAAGATATGAAAAGAATATAGGCAGAGGTAATAGCAGAAAATTTCCCAAATTTGAGAAAACAATCAGACGTTCAGCTAACTGATGCATACAAAACTCAAAATAACATCAACCCAACTAAAAACAAACTCAGAAATATAATAGGCAAGATTCCAGAAATCCAGCAGAAGAATAATATATTAGAAGCTGCTAGAGAAAAGAAACAGATCACATTTAAAGCAAAACCCATCAGAATAATGGCAGATTTCTCCTCACAAACCATAAAGTCAAGAAGAGCATGGATCAGAGTGCATCAAGTCCTCCATGAAAACAAATTCCAGCCCAGACTGCTGTATCCTGCAAAACTCTCTTTCAAGTATGAAGGAGAAGTGAAATTTTTCTTCCTTGTGGAAGAAGTTTTCCTTCCACAACAAGGAAAATTAAAGAATTTCATGACGTTCAAGCCAACTCTACGAAGTATACTAAAAAAACATTTTAGAGAGGGACCAAAATGACCTGAACTCAACAAATGAGAACAGAAAGAACCCACCAAGTATGGCAACCAATTAAATACAGCAGAAAAAGGGGTAAAAGTAGTAAGCAAAACTCATGTCACTCATAAGTCAATACATTTCAATCATAACCATCAATGTAACTGGACTCAATTTTCCAATTAAAAGAAATAGATTGGAAGAGTGGATAAGGAAGAAAAATCCAACCATAGGCTATATACAAGAAACACACTTAACTCATAAAGAAACTCATAGACTAAAAGTTAAAAGATAGAAAACAATACAACATGCCCCAGAAACTAAAAAAAGAAAGCAGGGGTAGTAATCTTGTTTACACTCACTATAAACTTCAAACTAAGATTGCTCAAACAAACTAAAGAAGGCCACTATATACTGGTTAGAGGAAAATTCAAGACGAAGAGTCAACACACATAAATATGTATGCACCCAACACGGGAGCACCAAGTTATATAAGACAAACTTTAATGGACATGAAAAATCTAATATCCAATACCACAATCTTAATAGGAGACCTTAACACCCCTTTGTCCCAAAAAGATAGGTCAAGCAGACAAAAAATTAGGAAAGAAGTAGCAAAATTAAACTGGAACCTGGAACAACTGGACTTAGTGGACATAAACAGAATATTCCACCCAACCACTTCAGAATACATGTTTTTTTCAGCTGCACATGGGACATTTTCTACAGTAGACAACATATTAGTCCATAGATCATGCTTAAGTATATGGAAGAAAACAGAAATTATCCCATGCATACTATTTCACCACACTGCAAAGAAGTTGGAAATAAATGACAAAAGAAACCACAAGAACCGCAGAAATCCATGGAAATTAAACAACACCCTTCTCAGCAACAAGTGGGTTGCACAAGAAGTTAAATAAGAAATTAAACAATATCTACAATTTAAGGAAAATTCTAACAAAACCTACTGGAATTTATGGGATGCAATGAAAGCAGTTCTTAGAGGGAAATTTATAACCCTTAGCTCAGACATTAAGAAGACAGAACAGAAACAAATAAATACTCTCATGCAACTACTAACTCAACTAGAAATGGAAGAACAAACGAAATCAAAAGCCCAAAAACAGGAGGAAATTTAAAAGATTAGAGCAGAAATTAATTCAATTGAGACAAAGAAATCAATACAAAGAATGAATGAATCAAAAAGCTGGTTCTTTGAAAGATTAAATAAAATTGAGAAGCCCCTAGCTAACCTCATCAAAAGAAGAAAGGACTCAAATTTAAGCAATAAGGAATGAGAGGGCGAAATTACTACAGACACAGCAGAAATTCACAGGATCATAAATAGCTATTTTGAGAATCTTTACTCTCACAGAATTGAAGTCACAGATGAAATGGACAGAT
>PVKN010009895.1:0-23257 GCA_004027915.1 Capromys pilorides
GTAATAGTGATGAAGGTAATAGAAAAGCTCCCATGGTGCTTACTAGGTATCAGATGTGTTATCAGTGCTTCACAGTTAGGAAGGCGTACAACTCTCAACAGTCCTTCAAGACAGCTACTGGGGGTCTGTTCTACAGGCACAGCCTCTAGGGAACGGGTGTGTGACAACAGACTATACAATCACAGAATCAGCGCTTGACCTTGAGAAGCTGTTCCTTCATCGTGGATTTTACTGTTCATAAACATTGTTTGTGCATCCATTACGAGATTAAATAAGGCTCAGCTGTGATCCTTACCATGTCACTGAGCTAGCAAAACTGCTACCTAGACCAAGACCAACTCTAAGGAGAACAACAGGAAGCAATACCAAGAAATGAAGACAGCCAGGGTGAGTGTAGAGGGTAAATGTGGATGTGGTGTATTCAGGGTATATGGCTTTTTCTGGGGCAGGTGGCAGCCCCTCACACCTAGAATAACATGTGCCAGCTGGCCTGTTCCTGGGACACAGTACCCAATATCCATACTTTTAAAGGAGGACAGCATTAACTTGACTCACGGTTTCAGGGGATTCATGCCATGGTCAGCTGCTCCAAGGCAAGAACATCATGGTAGACGGGCGTGGGAGAACAAAGCTGCTTGGTTCACAGTGGCTGGGAAGCAGGGCAGGAGAACAGTACCAGCAGAGAGGAAGGGGCAGAGACCAGACATAGAGCTTGTGGTCAGACCTCCACGACCACCCGGGACACACCCGGAACTAATCCTCTGTGTGGCTCTTGAGCCAATCCAGTTGATATACTAACCATCACAGAGGGGAAGGAAAAGGAAGCACTGGGATTTTTCCTTTCTTTGTCCTTAAAACAATTGGTAAATAAATAACTAGGCTGAGTAGAAGACCTTAGTGCCATGACCAATGTGCAATGATGCCACCTTCAGAATTATTGATCAGAAGAGCCTTTAAGGTATATTCAAGAATATAAAGTAGATAAGAAATTTTATAAAAGGACTGCAATCCTTCTGCAGGGAAATGGCAAAACCCCATTAAGACATGTTAAAGAAGACCTAAAGCAATGGAGAGATAAATCACATCATGATTAGGAAGCCTTAATATTGTGCTAATGTCAGTTATTCCCCTAAATTAGTGGGTGATATAATTTCAACCAAAATACTGAATCAATTCTGTAAGGAACTATATACAGTTGTGGAGCAGTGAAGGATTGAGGATCCGTAAGATATTCCTGAAAATGAAAATCAGGGAGGGGAAGATGGAAGCTGTAATAGCTAAGACTGTGTGGCTAGGAATAGAGATACTAAGCTATCTATCTGGCGCTTCCTTGCTTCTCCATCTCTGCCATCTCTCAAGAAGGAAAATACTAATTGAGTAAGAGATATTAGCTATGGTAGAAAATTAATCAATTTTACCTATTCTTCCCAGAAGGGAAATTTATTCTTTTCAACATAATCCATCTATTTTTTCATTTCCTCACCAGGGGCTGGCCAAATAGCTCAGCAGATTAAAGTGCCTGCAAGCAGGCGCATGAGCTGGGGGTTGAATCCCTCAGCCTGCTCATCAGTCTGTTTTCCATCCATCCACTCATCTGTCCATCCCCCTACTCATGCATTTGCCAATACACCCATTCAGCCACCTGTTACCCACCCACCCATCCATCTAGCAATCCTTCCACCCACTCATACACCCACCGGTCCAGCCATGCACCTTTCACCCACCCGTTCATTCTCCACCACGATTTATCTACCCATCCATCCAGTAATCCATTCACTTCTACATCTGCCACTCCATCTACCCACGCATCCACTTACCCATTGCTTAGCCTACCTTTCCCATATTTTTGAACCCTTCTTATGTTTAAAGGGATACTTGCTGGTAGCTAAATCCAGCCCCCCTCCTTAATTAAGTCACAGTTTTACTGGATACTACATGTCCAAAGCAATGAAAAGATACTGAAGAAATTCTAAGATAATCTTCCAGACTAGATATTGAGATATTTTGATATATTTCGCTTTTCATGCAATCATTTTTTTGAGATTTGATCTGACCCAATGCACTTTCCTCTGGAGAGCAAGATAAAGAACTCCAAAGCATGTGTGGCACTCCTATCTATCCTATCACATAAGCCGTGTATTAAGCACATCCTGACCTATCTCTGCCAGCCCTCAAATATTTAAAAACAGCAAATATCTGTTACAATAACTCACTGCTTTGAAAATGAGTAAGAAATAGTGGTGACATCCACTTTAAGAAAAAAAAAAAAAAGGAACACAAATAGAACATTACATACTGATTTCTTCTATGTGATTACAAGGATGTTCTTAGAAAAGTCATTGAATATCTGTTTGAATATCCACATCTGATAAATTTTATACTTATATTTTATCTGCATTCCTAATGAATTATTTAGAAGTCCAAATGAGACAGAAATGATGAAAATGCTCTAGGTAGAATGAATTGATATTAATTCAAGGTAGGAAAGATTAAACCTCGTAATCATGGCGATACTAAAGATAATACCAGTGAAAAGGGAAGATACAAACTGAAGCATAAAAATAAGGGAGGTCTGGGCCGGCCTGATAGCTCAGGGGACTAATGTACAGGCTTCGGCAAAGCGCAGCGGCTGGGGTTCGATCCCTGACATGCTGTGCCGGTCCTGCCCCCGGGGTGCACTAAGGTAATTGAGACTGGGCGTCGTGCCGCGCGCCTGTAATCTCAGTACTTTAGGCGGCTGAAAACAGGAGAATCACTACGAGTCTCTTCTACAGTGGGACCCTGTATCCCTTGTACTAAATGGGGAGAGAGAGAGAGTGAGAGAGAGAGAGACAGAGAGAGAGAGAGAAAGAGAAACTGTATAAAATGCGACACACAGGTAAATCCTATTCGTCCCAGCAGCATTCTGATTTATGCCATGAAAATAAAAATGTTAATATCTTGTAAAATCCCACAAATCCTGACTAATTAGGGAAAAGCCCCTTTGAATTTTTTTAAGTTTCAAAAGAAATATAGTTCTATTACTTTCAACTGCATATGGAAATATAAGCTCCTGGCGAACCGACTTCCGTGAAGACTTCCATTAATAATGAGACTAGGATATGTTTAATCATTATTCACTCATTAATTCAACCAAATACCTGCCAAATTTGAGGGTTCTATTATGAGCTTGGCGCCGGGGATAAGGAGACTGGCTCTTTCTTCTATGAGCTTACTGCCTAGTGGAGGCATTGGCAAGGAAACAGATGAAATTACTATGCAATGCCATGAATGTCGTCATGTCGCAGGGAAGCGCAAGACTCTTGGGCTCGTTCTGGAAGGGCACGCTCCTCGGGTCCTCAGTTTGGGGCCAGCGGAGCACCTGTAGTGAGACCTCGTAGAAAGAACTAAAAATATGAAGGGAGTGTTTATTTTCACTTTATCCTAGCAAGATGGCAAAGCAAAGAACCTTAGATGTTAGTACCCGAAACCTTGAAATTCCCTGTGCCTGGGACACGGAGGACTGCGTGGAGGGAGGGAGGAGGTCCCGAAGAAGACACACAGATGGGAGATGGGGGGTCTCCTCGCTCTCAGCAGGGCGGTGAGGACGGCGACTGCAGAGAACACAGCAGAACTGCGGGTTGGGAGGGAAGAACGATTCCTGTTTTTCAGCTGGATTTAGAGATAAATCTGGGATTTCTGGGTGGAGCGTAGGGGTAGGAAGAGGAGCGTATGGAACGGCAGGTGACTCTGCCATTGCCTTCTGTATTCTGTTATCCTCAAAAAGCTTCCTTGGCAAGAGCAGCACAGTTATGCAAATGACACAGCCTTTGAAACCTGCACCAGGCAGGCTCGCTGGCACCCCGGCGCTGGGTGACATCTCCTAGTTCTGTGTTTTTAGTGGATTCTGCCTCTTAACATTCTACTTGGAGCTTTTACTGCCTTCCTCGGACTGTTCTTATTCTCCCTAGGCCCCAGTCTCATTTCTTGGGTTTTGCCCGCAGCTGTGTGCTGATGGCTCTTACCTGTCCTCCCAGTACCTCAGTGAATTCTGTAATCCAGACTCTAAATATCTGAAATTATCTCCTGGAACATTTCACAGCTGCCTCAGATTCACCATGTGTAAATGTGAGCCAATTGTTATTTCTGCCCTTGTAGCTGAGCGCCCTCCTCCTATCATCAGTTCTTGCAAAAATGTACAGGAAGACAATGTAAGTGTAATCACTTGTGAACCACAGACATTTAGTTCTTGCACTTCTGGAGGTGGAAGCCCAAGGCCAAGGCATGGGAAGATGTGGTGTCTGGGGCTGGGTCTCTGATTACTTACAGACATTCCTTCTCCCCGTGCTTTCACTCAGCAGGATGGGGAAGGACCTCCCTAGGATCTCTTTTATAAGCACTAATCCCATTCATAAGATTAAACCCTGAGAACTCCAGTGCATCCCAAGGCTCCGTCTCCCAATCTATCATCCAGGCTAGATTTGAACAAAGGAATTGTAATGGTTTGTGTCTAGATGTCCCCCCACCAAAAAAAAAAAAAAAAAAAAAAAAAAAAAGAGCCTCATGCATTCTTAGATGGGGCTTTACAGGGGCACCTGGATCTAGAATTTGTCATTGATTCATAACACAATGCTAGGATTAGAGGTGCTAGGAATACGGCTGTATGACTACTAAGTCAGTCCACTGATTTCTTTGTTACTAGTCCCAGTACTCTCAATAGAATATAAAAGGGTCAGAAAGATGCTGTTAAACCTTCCTTTGTTGCTTTTGCTACCTTTGGGTGCCATGAACCGTTCTGTGCAATACCTTTCTGCCATGTGCCATGCTGCCTTGGAGCCAGCTATGGGCAGAAGGCTCTACAAACTGTAAGCTAAATACATCTTTCCTCCTTTGACTTTGGCTATTAGGTATTTTGTCTCAGCAATAACAGACAAGCAACTGAGACAGGAATTTTGACAGTGCCTGAACTACTACAATCCTATGCTACTCTATGGATGGATTTTCTCACTTACTTTTTTACTTGGGCTGGTATCTCTCCCATTTCCTCCATTCTCACCACTTTCTCCGTAATCTAGGCCCTCATTTTCTCTCCATTAGATACAAAGTGACACTTTGGCTCATCCTGCTATTTGTATTTCTTTTCTTAAAACCGTTGTGCACATATTCACCAAATTTATGATCAAATCTCTCATTTCTTTAAATCTTGCACTGGATTCCTATTGACTACAGAAAACAATAAATCTGGATCATCATCCTGTTTCTGCATACAGGACCATTAGCTAAGGCCCTAGCTCTGCCTCCTGCCCTTGGTCCTTGTAGGTGACATGTGACAGTGATCCCAATCTGAAGGCAACTCGCACACTCCATGTGGCTGTGGTTCTTTGTCCTTGTATCTATGTCCTCTCCTCTACGAGTGTCATTCTTTCTCTCTTTATCCATTGCATCCTTTGCCACATAGCACAGGTGTTATGTGCATTTGTGAAGAAACCTTCTTTTCCTTTGTCTCTTGTTTCTCAGGGGCTGAGTGCAAGACATGCTCTATGTTCCCTTAGCTCTGTCCATGTGGCTTAGCTTATGTATGGCTTATGTTGGAATCCTTTGCCTTACCCACAACACTCTTCAGATCCTGACAATGTGGTAGTTTTGCATTCTCCAAGCAAGGCACATGGTCCAGTGAAAGGAAATCCCTCAGTGAATGCTGAACTAGGCTCTGCTGAAAATCTTAGCGGAAGCAGAATAAATCATTTAATTATTTATGTCTATAGGCTCAACCTCACAGAAGAATACATTCAGGCTATATGAAGATCCATGACCATGCCAGGAGTAGCTGGCAGAGCTGAGATCCAAAGTGAGGCCCAGGAATCAACCCTCTTCACCATGACCTCATCCAGGGAGGTAAGGGTTTAGTGGGAGAAACCTTAGAAGATACAAAGGAAGAGATGGGGGAAACAGACTGGGCACAGGAAGCCATTTATCAGATGATAAAATTATTGACTACTTTTGTACAGAAGAAATAGTCAAAGAATGTTTTTCTTTTAAGGCAAGAAAATTTTAACCTCCTGTGGTTCATTTGATCCTTTGAAAATAGGATGAAGCTATGGTTCCTCCCAATTACAGAGGTTATAATCTACACCTGCGGCATACTCACTAGGTACATCAGCATGTTCTGCTAGGTTAAGAGTCCCCATCTGAGGCTGTGGAAGTAAAAGACCACAACACAGGAAGCAGATACTAAAGAATAGTCAGCTGGAGGGGGAGATTAGAGACCACTCTCTCCCATCTTGAAAGAAAGGGAAGGCCCTCTGCAGTCTTCAGCAATGAACTGTGAGTTTCAAGCTGCAAGAACTATAGGAGGGGGAATGAACAGAGCTCAACAGAATGGAATCATTAGGTTGATCAGTCACATCATGTTCAAAAGGCTGGAACTATAGTATGAATTGCAGCATTGAAAGTCATAAAACCTGGGGAATTAAATAACCTATAGGTTGGCAAAATAATCTTTAAAAAAATGGAAGTAGAGAATGACTTTAAAACTAGAGCAATTAACAAAAGTCACAGGATAAAATGAAAATCATCCAAGAGGCTAAGAGAAACTTCCAGAAACAGTTGAATCTTGGGAAAGCAGCGAGGGTCTGAAATTTTACCTTGAGGCTGCTCCCATCCCACCTTATCCCAGCTGAGTAGCGCAGTAGCCAAAGTCAGTAGCTTGAACACTGCAGAGAGATTTGATGGGTTTTGGAGCTCCTTTAAAGGCACCATCCCCAGGGCATAGTCGATATTTTGTCTGCACTTGAGGATCCCTGGGAAATCTCTATTCTTAGACAGGATAGTGGGGAGACCTTCCTCCTGGTGTTGCTGAAACAACGGGGAACTCTGGCAACATCTCAGCTGCCTAAGGCTGTGATTTCTGTAGGGATAAACAGAAGCCTGGCTGAGAATTTAAAAGGAAATCCTAGAGAACTAGTCAACCATAGGGAACTTTAGAGAGCTCTAACTTATGCCTAGGGATTTCAAAGACTGAGTGCCTGCCCATAAAGATGAGGCAAAGGCAAGGTGCTCACCTCTGGGTGACCTTGGAGCTCTGTACACACAGGTAGTGAGAAGAGGGGATCCTCTAAAGTCCTGAAATTTGGAGACTGTCTTCTCAGACAGAGCCCTCTAGCAAAGGGCGGGAGACAAATACAGAGCGGCTGAAAAACTCTGCTGGTTGGCCACTGGCTCAGCTCTGATTTCCACTGACCTTGATGTGACATCTAAGAAGGCAGGCTGAAAGAATAACAAACAGCAAATCCTAGGAACTTAAAAAAAATAGCTGAGAACTCAGTAGTCACATGCTGTAGTTTTTACAAAAAAATCTATAGAATCTGTCCTTGGAAATCATAAAACAATAAAGAAGACAAAAAAAGGTGTAGCCATAAAATACCAGCAATGACAGCAAGCTTCAAGAGAGAGAAAAACATAATGGCAGAGTTATTATGTCATAGTTAAAAATGTCCAGTTTTTCATAGCAAAATTTAGGAGAGAGCATATATAAGAAAGTATAGAACATATACAGGAGAAAAAAATATAGCTAACAGAAATTGTATCTAATGGGCTCAGACCATGGACTTGATAGACAAGGACTTCATACCAGATACTGTAGATATAGATTTAAATAATGAACACAACTATGTCTAAAAATTCCAGTGAAAGATGATAATAATGTCTCTTCAATAGAGGAGATCAATATAGAGGTGTATCTACAGATATAGATATATAGATATAAATACTGATATCATGGTTCATGAATGTTTTTGTTTGTGAACAAGTTGGTTCATAAACAGAAACTCTGGGCAAAAGTTTGTTTTTCTTTGCAAGCTGCATTGGATGACAAACATGATCATAGATGTCTCTCTTTCTCATACAAATACGAACATGGCCGTCTTTTCCAGGACTGTGGATAAAATGAAGTGTGAGAACTGAAGTACTACTGTCAACATATAAAGAAGAACCAAATCCCATTTCTGGAGTGGGAAAGTATAATAAACGACCTAAAAATGCATTAGCAGGGCACAACAACAGATTGGAGCAGGCATTACCAAGATACAGAAAGTTAAATATAGGTCAAAGAGACTATCTAGCCTCAGAAGGAGAAAAACAAAAAGGCTGAAGGGAAATGGAAAGAGCCTTAGAGAGATTTTTGCGAAATCCCCATGTCTGTCAATCTATATATAGAGTGGGTAAAAGGTGAAGAAAAAGAGAAAGAGCCAGAAAAAGCATTTGAAGAAATAGTACAGTGGTACCTTGGCTCACAAACTAACAGGTCAACATTGAACCTAACCATTGAATTTGATTTGGTTGTCACCCAGCTTGGCTTGTGAACAGGATTGTGGAAAGAATCAAGTTCATGAATGGAGGTAGCAATGTGTCTGAAAAAATTCCAAATGAATAAAATCTTAACCTACACATTTCAGAAGCACAGCAGACTAAAACAGGACTAATGCAGGTGGGCTCTAGCCCAAACATATCAAGATCAAGTTGACAAAGACAGAGCAACCCAGAATTTTGAAAGTAGCAAGAGAAAGACGATGTATCATGTGCAAGAAGGGCTCACAAGATAAAAAATCAAAATATCCATTGAATTGATACATAAAAAATACAATTTGGAGTCAAAGAAGCAAATAGCTGCAAGTGAAATGATGAAAGGTGATACTGCAGGGAAGCAGCCACCAAATAGACCAGGAGAGTCTATATCAGTGATGGGAAACCTTTCAGAACTTTCAGGGGTACAAACAGCCTGCTGCAGCTCAGGTGCCATAAGTTTGCCCCCTGGTCCACAGTAACATCAAGTAAAATAAGTGGAAGATAAATTTTTAAAAAATTATAGACCAAGAACATTTTACAATGATAGAATGTTCAATAATCTGGAAATATTTAACAATTGTAAGCCTATAAACCTAAAGGCACTAACAACAATAGTGACAGAGCAGCCCCAAGTAGGGAAGCAAAACCTGACAACCTATGAGCAATAAAGGGACAGCCCAACCCTAATAGCTGGGATATTTAATACCCTATGTTCACTAAGAGCAGACAACCTGGGAGATTGTCCACAAAATGGCAAAAGACTCAAGTCACCTTACAGAGCATAGAGGAACTGCAACCTGCAAGTTCTTTTCAGGACATGGGGGCTGGACCCCTGCTGGACCAGAAAACACATCTCTGTAAACTTTAAAAGTTCTGGCAAAAATTCAATAATGTCCTTTTACCAAAGTTAAACTCAAGTATAAATCAGCAATAGCAAAAGAAGTCAAATTGGAAAATAAAGGACAAAAGTGAAAATATCCCATATAAAAATGTGCAGGGTGTAGATAGAGCAGTGTTTAGATAGAAATCTAGAGAAAGAATTGCTGCTATTTTAATGAAGGAAGATAAATGAAAAATAATAGAACCTTTCTTTTTAAAGAACCAAAAAAAGAATAAAAAAGATCCCACTGCACAATAAATAGAGAACAAGAATTGCTATTATAGAGAGACATAAAACAGAAAATAAAGAAAAATGACAGAGAAAAATCAACAAATGAAAATTCTCAGAAAAGACTAAAAAAATTTGCAGCTAGACTAAAAAAAAAAAGAAAGATGAAAATTATTGAAATCAGGAATAAAGAGAAGACAGCACCACTGATGTTGTTGAAATAAAAAGGGTGATCAGAGACTACTATGAAGAGCTGTATGCCAACAAATTAGATAACATAGATGAAAGAGAAAAATACCTAGAAAAGCATAAACTACTGGAACAATCTCAAGAAGAAACATACAATTTGACTATATTTCTGCCAATCATAGAGAGCTAATTTATATTTTAATAACTTCCAATAAGAGTTAGATGACAGCCTGGCAAATTATAGCTCAAAGTTACAGAAAATGAACAGTAACCCTTCACAATCTTCTAAAACTTGATCCTGATTTATTCTTTGGAGCTTGTACTGCAGCAAAATAATGCAACATCACAAGAGAAGAAAATCTTCAGATCAACAACACTATGGATATTGAAATAAATATTTCAATAAAATACCAGCAGCCAAATCCAATAGATGTAATTATAAACTGTGACCAAATGGATCTCACTCACATGTCTAAGATGAGCTCTGTATCTAAAAATACAATGAATGTGGTACCCTGTACCGATAGATCAAAGGTAACATAAACTTTTTTTATTTTTTATTTTAGGGAAGGGTCTACAGGGTGTTCAAGGTCTCACTACTACTAGATCAGACTCATAGTGAGCCCACCTGTTTACAGCCTCCCAACAGCTGAGATTACAGGTGTGTACCACCATGCCCAGTCTCAATTGTTGTCTCAGCATGCCCTGAGGGCAGGCCCAGCATGGCAGGCACAGGGATCAAACCAAACCCCTGGCCCCTGCGCCTGTTTGCAGGTGCTTTAATCTGCTGAGCTATTAGGCTGGCCCTACATAAGTTTATGATCACCTCGAAAAAAAACAACCTGAAATTAAAAATCTGAACATATGTATTGTTGTATTTTATTCTATTTCTGCTTTGTTTTCTACTTGTTTTTGCTTCTTTTTACTCTTCAAAATAAAATAAAATTAGAAAAAAAATTAAAGGTTTAAATAAAATCATGGACCAAGATTTCATCTTATTAAAATAGCAATACTCCCCAAATTGATCCGCAGGTCAATTCAGAATGGCAGCTGTAGGGTCTGGGGAGATAGTTTAGGGGCACAAGTTCATGTCTGGCAAGTGCAAGGTCCTGAGTTCGATCCCTTGTTCTGCAAAACAAAAGAAAAGAAAACAAACAAACAAAAAAACCAAACCCCAAAACAGGAAAAGGGCCAGTGAGATGGCTCAGTGGTCTAAGTGCCTGCTTAAGAAAGCTTAGACAACCCCAGGGACCGTGGGTTGATCCCCAGCACCACATGATGCACCAGCTCCACCCCCACTGCAGGCTGAGCTGGCCATAAAAAGACAAAAAACCAAAAACCCCTCAAAAACCAAAAAAACAAACAAAAAACACCTCTAGTTTTGTTTCCTAAGGAAAAGAGTGAAGAATGGCAGCTGTGTGCTCCATGAAATTGTTTAATTTGATCTCCAAATTCACATACAGTATAAATGCAAGGACCCAGTATATCAAAATAATCTTGAAAAAAGAATAATAGTGAAACACCCTTCCAGATTTCAAAACTAACAATAAATCAATCACTGTCAACCAATTAACAATTACTGCAGTAACCAAAGAATGTGGTATTGATGTAAAGATTAGAAATGTAAACCAATGGATTACCACTAAAAGGAATTAATTCTGATGTGAATTAATTCTACCTGTGATGAATCCAGGTAGAATTATATTCTTCCAACTGAAAGAAGCAAGTTGCATTGTAAGCCTTCCTCATCCTGTGTGATTGGACTTGTGCAAGATGTCCAGAATACACAAATCCACAGGGACACAATTTGATTAGTCATTGTCAAGTGCCACTGAGAAGGCAACTGAGGAGTGACTGATAACAGGGCAGACTTTCTCCTTAGTATGTTGAAAAAATTCCTAAAATTAGACCATGGTGATAGAGTTCAGATCCGTAGATCTTCTAAAAAGTATTCAGTCCAGTCCCACTCAAAGTATAAATGAGGAGCAAAATTAAACATATGTGATAGAAAACAGGAGACAGATCTTTTTGCAAAAAGGAAGAGGACCATGAGATGGAGGGAGGAAGAGGAAGGCAAGGGGACAGGATGCAAACAGAGTTAAGATGTGTTACATCCATGCAACAACTCCCATGAAGAATGCAATCATTACATACTGCAAGGTGGACTCATGAAAATAAACAAAAATGATAAAAATGAATGTTGGCAGGATGGGTGAGAGGATGAGCAAAGTTATACAGAAGGAATGGGACAGTTGATGCCAACTGGCTCTAGTGCAATGCCAGCAGTGTGCTGCTCTGGTGCCCTGGGCAGGGGAGCTGCTCAACCCTCCCTGCAGGCTGTGGGCCTGAGAAGTGCTAATGGTCAGTGCTGCTCACGTGGAAAGGACACAGTGACAGCTGTGGCCAATATGCACTCAGAGGAGCCTGACCTGGAATGGGTTGATTTACTGGAACACAGTGATACTGGTTTCTAAAAGTGGCGTAAAAGTAGGTTTTGTCACTCTGTTCATTTGATACAATTGCTTTAAGCCATGTGACATGGTGCTTCTGATCCAAACAGCTCCCCTGAAGAGAGTGTCTTCATCACTGTGATCAGTTGAGCAAGGTTGGCGTCTTATTTAAAACAAAAGCACAGGGCCTGTGGGATTGACCTCATTTCTTGATCCACCCACAAGGAAACAATACTCAACTCTTCTACAAATACAGACTGGCTTCACCCAGAAATATTGTCTAGAATTTTCCACCCACAAAATAAAGTTCTTAAAAGACTTTAATAATAGTTAAATAACTTATTAACAGTTTTGTTATTTCTATTAAGTGGTAGAAGACATTTGCTAAATAATGACAATGAGAAACAATGGGAATCCCATTCTGATAGGTGCACAGGTAGAACAGATCCACAAAACCCTGATTTCCCAGAAAAGGAAGGGATCCTCTGACCAGTCAAGGGGTTTGTGCTTAACAGTGTTCCCCAAGAAGTGCACTGCTTACCTTACAGGTCATGGGGAATAAGGTCATGAACAGCAGGACTGTGCTGAGCAAGGAACTAGCTCTTGTCATCTGACCCTGTGTGAGCAGGAAGTCCCAGCAGCAACTATTGCCCATCAAGGGGGTATCCTGAGAGCCATGGCCACTCTGGGGCACCACAGGAGGAGGACTGTGTCTACTCAGACCAGGAGGGAGCATCAGCATCCATGTCCTTGCAGCAGGTGGCTTGTCCTGCTCTGCAGCTCCCTTTTGGGCTTAGGGATGTGCCCACCTGTGGTGCCTGCCGGTGCCTCCTTCCTCCCAGGAGCATCTGTGCATTGTGGAGCTACAGGCTGCTGCACAGGGAAGTTCTCCCTTCTCGCAATAATTCCATCATCCCTTACTCCAGTGTCCCCTTGTTGGCCAGGAGTTTGTTCATTTTACTGTTACCCTGACATCGCTCTTGCTGGACGTGCTCTCTGGAGAGCATCAGGAGGGGTTCCTGCAAGGTCTAGGGAAGGGGGACGAGTGCTTTCCACTCCTGATGGCTCCAGGCAAATTCTGGCTGCACAACGTGAGTAGCACAGGGAGACTCTGGTCTGTAGGAGACTGGTCCAGGAATGTGGAGAAGGCTGATGGTCCCTGTGACCAGTCGTCCCCCACCTGTGACAGGCAGTGAGGAGCCTCCCTGAACAGTATTTCTAGGTCCTTTTGCTGCTCCAAGATGGTTAGCAAGAGCTTGAGGGAAACATACCTTTTATTTGACCTACTTTACATGTACACAAGATTGAAAGGTCAGGTTTTTTTCCCCAGCTGTTAAGCAATGGATTAGGGGAAGAGATAGAAAACCCCTGCAGAAGAAAAGGCAAACTCACAGTCATGGCCGAATCACTGGGACCCAGCACTCAACTGGTGATCGTTTTAGTCATGGTGGAAACTACAATGTAGCATATCACCCTGCTGCTCCAGTTCTGACTCACCCGAAGTATCTCAGCTTATGGTGGAAATTGCATCCCAAAAAGTAGAGGCAAAGGTGAGGGGTCTTAATTACTTCCCTCATTGTTAGGGCAGAATATCTGAAACCAACAACTTAAGGGAGGAGATGTTTCTTTTGTCTCACATTTCAGTCCATCGTTGGCTGGCTCTAAGTCAGGGCAGTGTGGCACAGAGGCCTGGTGGAAGACAGCTGCTCACTGCATGGGCAGGGAGACAGGGAGGAGGTAAGGAATAAACCCTCCTAGTCCCACTCAGAGGGTCACCTCTTCTGAGCAGATCCGATCTCCTAATAGCAAGTCAGCTATAATCTATCGCCTTCCAGAAGTGCTGCCCTTGACTCATGAGGTTTTGGGAGACATCCAGATGCCAACTTTAATACCAGGAAAGTTTTCTCTTTTTTTGTAGTGCTCAGAACACAGCTGCCCCAAATTGAATGTGAATTCTTATTTAAATTTATTGTCAAAGTAGTTTTGGGTCTGCAGCTGCCAAAAAGACTTCTGCAGCCCCAGCACCCAGGCATGCCTTGCCTGCGCCTGCCCTGGCCCCTGGGAGAATCTGAAGCCCTTGGATGCCGCCCTCAGGTGAACATTTGCTCTTCTCACGGGGGTGCCAGGGTTCTGGAAGCTGGACCTCTTGCTTATGGACCATCTTCTCTTGTTAGGATGGTACATAGGAGGAACAGTGTGACAAGGACGCAGTTACTGTTTTTGGAGGACCTGAGACTGACATAGGATTTTCACTTGATGGCTACTTTTCCTAACAGTAACCCACTGAGCATGCAGAAAACGCATTGCAAACATTCACATCTGCTCATGCATGTGACTCGCCTCCATCCCCAGTGAAAGGGCGAGGGGCGGGGACCAGAAAGCAGCACCCACATGCTGGGCTCAGGGCCTCTCCAGGACTTGTTGGGCAATTAATAAATGTAATGATCAAAGATGTCCTTGAGCCTCCCTCGCTCATGCAAGTTATTATATCTTTGGTGACAGACTCTGTTTTTTTTTCACCTCCTGTGTTTTATACTTTTAAAAAGGATCTGAAAATTTTGAGAAACATGCTATGGAGATTGCACCCGAAGACCACCTCTCTTAATTTCTGCAATATGGGTTCTTAGCATCATTTGCCAGCAAGCATGATTGAGGCAGAGCTCACATGGATTGCTGCATTTGATTATTCTTAGCTATGAGTTTTGCCTTATCCTGGACTAGAGGTGGCTGTGCCTCTTCAAGAATATTTGGTGACACCTGGAAACTTTTATGGTGTCACAGTTGGAAGGAGGGAGAAGTGTTTCTGGTGTGCAGTGGACGGAGGTCAGGAGTTCTGGGCAAGTTCTAGTGCCAAAGCTTTGTATGAGCCACCAACTTCCTCCTCAGTATCCATTCTGGTACCTTTTGTAAACACAAAGAAACCCCTAGCCACAGTGCCATCTGCTGCGGTCAGGTCGTGTGGCCATATCAGAGGCCTGGGCTGGAGAAACCAGGGCTGTACTCTTTGTCTTTCACTCCATCCCATGGTGAAATGAGTTGGCATCAGGACTACATAAACCTGCACCTGTCTGCAGATAGCAGGCCCAGTGCTGCAGGGACCTTAGCTCTCTGCAGGGCACCTGTGTAGGGAAAAGCATCAGTGGCCCAGAGACAGGAGTAGGCATGTGGAGCAGGTTCCCCTGCTTTCCCAGGCCTGGGCCTACTCTTTTGTTTGCCTGCCCCAGTGACAGCATGGCTTCAACCAATGCCCCAGTGTAAGTCACTGGTGCCACATGGAGCAGGTATGAACTCGCTAGGTGGGACTCTTCTCAGAGTCCGTGACTCCCCCAGGCATGGATTCACAGTGGGAAGAAGAAAATGACTGTGAGGACTTCATGCTTCTATTTGAGACAAAAAGCGGGGAGGACAGGAATTAGAAACCACTAGCTCAGCTGGATAGCTTCTGGGAGGCTCCTGACACAGATCTTCAAATGAGAACCACTTAGGAGAAACTGTGTCTACATGGACAGGTTTTGGAGGAAGCAAGCAGGGCCCAGCTTCACACCCTGGCCTGGAGATTTTCTAGGGCCTGGATCACATTTGCCTTGAATCTGATCACCGTTTTTGGGTATGGAGATGGAGGTGCAGCCACTGGGTCACAGGATGGACCTTGTTCTAACTCAGAGCAGAGCACAGCACCCTAAGAAAGCATGGAACCAGATAATGGCTAGCTTAGGTCACCAGCAGTCGAGCAGTCAGCTGCTTTGCTGCTGAGTTGACTCAGCGGCAGCCTTGATCCTACCCTGGTCAGGCCTCCTTATCACCCAGAAGGCCAGACTCCAGCTTCTTGTCTGGGGAAGGAACAGAAGGAAGGTCAGGGAGAAATGGCTACATCCACATGTGCAAGGAAAATCTCCACACAAAAGGTTTCCATGGAGCCAGCCCTGATGAAGGTCACCCTTGTCCATGGAAAAGAAGTGGCTTCATGAGTTCCTGTCATGTCTAGCAGCATCAAGGACCAGACTCCCAAGGAGACCGTAGGCCTGAAAGAATGACAGAACTCCTGCTGCTGGCATCCTTTAATGTTCAGTGCGATTGCTTGAGATGTCTACAACTCTGTCATTTCCTTTATCCCTGAAGTTTGCTCTTGGTTTTCTGACCCATCTCCACATGCAACAGTCTCTTTAGTGGGGACCCTGCTCTACACTCGCGTGGGAGATGTGCCAAGGACATGTTGCTTCCTACTTCCACACTGGAACCTAAGATAGACTGGATGACATGTTGACCTAATTAGCATGCTTGCCACACTATTGATCACTAGGAAGAGGAAAAATATACACAACAGCACATCACAGACTTCATACAAATAAAACTACATTCAAGTTAACCTCCACTTAGAGCACATTCTTCACTGCCTAAAGACGTTGTGCGTTTCTAAACTAGCCAAGGGTCTGCTTTGCTAACCTGGCTATCTAATAGTATTTATCCAGAGCCTTCCAGCGGAACTTCACATAGAATCACTGCAATCTTAAAACAAGATCTCCTGATCAAATTTTCCTGATATTTTATATATTATGTACATGTTGTGCACAGGCATTGTGAAGGAGTGAGTTTCACCGCAAAGGCTTTGGAAATCTGCTTATTTGTAGCAGATATTCTTTGCCTCCCACTAGCAGGTGCCACTGGTGTGCACTTATGAAGTGATTAGCATGTACGGTTCCGGGTCAAGGGTCACTCCTCCTCTAATGCATGCTCTTTGTGTGACCGCATGCTGGCTGCTTAACCTCTCTAAGCTCCATTTTCAACATACATAGGATGAAATTTTAATAATAAAATAGCTGTGGACTCTGCTAAGTAATAAATCCATTCATCCACCCATCCTCTCATCCTCCCACCTATCCTCCCATCTACCCATCCATCCTGCCATCTATCCTTGCATCCATCCATCCATCCATCCATCCATCCATCCACCCATCCTTCCATCAATTGTTCCACTGATAGGGGTGTTTTAAGGATTAAAAGAGACAATGCATTTAAAGCACTTCATCTAATGTGCTTGGCGCAGTGGCGGCCCTATAATTGTGAAGTGACAGCTATTATGGCTGTACCTTGTGTGAGAAGGATCACCAGCCATACCCTTCTTGAAAGACAGGATCTATGATTAGGTTTCTCTCATTCCAAACACTTCAGTGGTTCTTGATTGCGGAACAAATTAAGCACACATTCTTCATCCTGCCGCTGCGCCCTTTCTGGGATCACATTATCTCAGAAACCTTCCTCGTCCCCCACAGAGCCTGTCATTTTGTTTCATCCAAATCCCTGCAGCCCTGTACTTGCACTGCGGTGTGAACAGGCTTCATTGTTATTTTTATGCTTGTCGTAGAAAGGTCTCCCTTAAATAAATTTTATACATTTTTTTGCAAGCTCCTGGCAAAGAGTCATACACATGGTTGGTGCCCAATAAATGCTTGAATGACACCTCAAATTTGGTGTGAATTATAATTTACTCATTAGTTTGATTAGTTTGACAGCCCCTGGTGCAACATATGTGTATTTTCTTTTTAAATTAAATTTTTATAGATTAGTTGTTTACATGGTTTGGAACTAGACAGTTTGCAGGAATCTGCAGTGAAGTCTTTTTCCTTTCTCATCTCTCATCTGCCTAATCCTCAAGCCTCTCAAGTATAAAAAGAATGGTTCGTGGTTTCTCACAGATTCTTTCAGAGACTTTCAGAATATGCAAACAAAGAAATGCCCACTCTCTCTTTCTGCTAAGGAAGAAGCAGTTTTGCTATATAGTCCTGCCGTTTGCTGTCTTCCTTTGCTAAGGTATCTTGGGAATATATTCATGAAATTCATTAGAGTTCTATATGGTATAGCATTACAGGACTCTAATGTGTTTAATCCATAAGTCACTGGGTCCTGGCTCTGTGAAGTCAGTTGTGCAAGGTCACGGTGGAGCCAGGACCTGCTTGTTTGTCTCCTGCTCTTAGTGCGGTCTGCAGCTAGTGACAATATTCAGGACAGTTCTCCAAGGGAAGATGAATTCATGGGAAAGTCTTGTGCATGATAAATACAAGCATTGAGAAGTAAGTTACCCTCATATCATACAATATTATAAAACAGAAGAATATCTTCTAATCCCTGTAAAAGTGCATGTGGTGTGCATGAAAATGTGCTCCATTTGTGTGTTTGGTGCTAACTAAGAATTCCTGCATAGAATGGCCTCTGTTGCTATGGACACCATCCTGGAGAGGAGGTTTAGAAATTCCTCCACATGCCTGCATGTACCAGAGAAAGCCTGCCTATTTCACCTTTCATTCCTAGAGAAATCTCTGCGTGTGGGTGGAAAAGAAATCACCCCATCACTGCAATAAACCACCACTGAAACAAACACATTTACAACAGCCTCTACAAAGACCTACATTTGAAAAATGAGTCACCCCTGGTTACTTAAAATGAGGTCACCCCTGGCTCTGCTGCACCGAACAAACACTGACGCTGTCATGAAGGCCAGGGGACCGGGCTGCCATGCATCTGTCTCCATGGGGAGCCCTGGCTCCCTCCATAGCCACTGCCCTTCTTTTCCATAAGGAAGTTATTGGATGTCAGATGGCCAGCAACAGTAGCTGCGTGGCACAGTGGGATGCCTCTGATTGATGGTTTGGTGTCAGCCAGAGAGAGGACAAGGGCATCCTTTGGTATCTGGGATGCTGCAATGTGAGGTTAAAAGGAATAACTCTAAGCGGTCCTTGTGGTGTTCATGCAGCCCTCTACAGCTCCCACGGCAAGTGCGGGGGTCCATTAGGTGCCTGAGCATGTCCCGCCACTCACACTGTGGGCCCTGTCCCCACGCAGCCCTCATCTGCCTACTCCTACTCCTGAAGGGGGCAGACATGCTCAACAGATGCCTTGCACAGGAACAAAGCCTTATCACATGCTGGTTGTGACAGGCAGGTGTTGTCACCTTGGGTTCATCTGAGGGACACGGCAACATAAAGTTCCAACAGAGCAGAAGCTGGGGACATAGAAAAATGATTTCTTCCACAGCTTAGTGACAAAGGCTTGTTGGCTGGATCTGACCTCAAACCTCAGACATCCAGGTGCCACCTGACCACTCTTTTCACTCTATGCTCTCAACACGTTGTGAGGGAGCTCAGAATTTGTGACACTAGCACAACCTGAAACTCAGTGGTGTGGGTAAGACTTTCTATTGGACTATAAAAATAGAAATGAATTCTCCAACCATCTTGCATGAATTCCACCTTATGTCCTCACAGGATAAGGATTCAGCAGAAAAGACAAATGGTTGAAATGCTCAGAATGCCTGACACAACAGGAGAAAGGGGTCAACCATTAAACAAGAACTACAGACAAAATCAACTCCCCAATGCTATAACACATTTCCCAGCAAAGAAGTATCAATTAACACTTGCAATTTTTTTTGCAGGACAGGAGATTAACCCCAGGACCTTTAAACTGAGCTATATATTCAACCCCTTCTACTATTTATGTGGAGTCCTGGTTTCCTTAAGTCACCACATTGCCCAAGCTGCTTGTGATTCTTCTGCTTTAGTCTCTCAGAGTGCTAGGAGTATAGGCACTCAGAATCATGCCTAGCTTTCTAAAATTCTATAAACGGGAATATCTGAGTAATACTGAAAGGTACTACACTCAACCACTACACTGAAGATGGAATTGGAAGGTTAAAATGTTAAATGTGTTATGAAATCACTTAGACAAAAACAGGTAATAGGAGAAGCCTGAATGCTGGCTTCTGGGCGAGCATGTTGAGCCCTGTGTGTGCTTCGAGAGTGGTGGCATATTGGGGCCTGGACAGCAGGTGCCCTCGGGGTGAGCTAGCACAGATGCTAGCCGTGGGGATAGACAGCCCTGTCATATGAGGTCACACACTTGACATTGACTGCCCAGTTTAGAGGACCCTTCTGGAGTCCAAAGCCTTGGGATATTAAGGCAGGAAACACTTATCACAGGCCTCACACCCTGTCTGACTCTTCCTGTGCACCAGCAGACTCCGAGGGTCTCTGTGGTGCGAGTGGGTGGGTGCTGGCCAGGGTCTCCATGCCTGGAAGGGCACTCATTCTCATCCTGAGCAACCCTTGCTCTTCTGGAAGAGAAATCTCCCTGTCCTCAGTCATTCTAGATTGCCCAGCCCAATTATTAAATCCTTCAAGTGGAGACATCACCCTCACTGATAACAGACTGGATTATTGCCATCACCCTTTCCATTATTGGAACATGCACATCCAATTTTCTCATATTCTATATCATCTGGTATTATTTATTGATGCTTTTATGTTATATCAAAGGCAAGGATGACTCTATCGTCAGAAAACGTTATTTAGCAGCATAGATTTGCAAAAGCCAGCTATAGTGAGTATTTGACTTGATGTACAGCAAGCTGGTGGCAGTTGCAGACCCTGCCTCTCTGGGTGTTGGGAGCTCACAGGTTGACCAGAGAGCCTGGGCATGCAGGAGAGGATTTTCACTCTGTGCTAGGCCCTTGCAGCTATGCGCGGGGACATCTGTCCCTCCGTGCTGTTACGCTGACTCCATAGGAATAGCAAAACTCTTGTCAGTGCTGTTTTTCTCCCTTGCATTTCTGCCTATCACATGCGAATGGCTGTTTTCTCCTCATGTTCTATGATCTACTTTATACAATTTTTTTTCTTATGGCAAAATGCTAATTTTTTGAACAAACATGCTTCAGTTTGAGGTGTGTTGGTAGTGATTGCAGTCATTGTCTTCACAGAGTTTTCCAAATGTATTTGAGTAAAAAGGTACGGATCCCAGTGAATTCCTTGTAAGTCACGATTTACTTTTGCACATTTGTAAGACGAGTGGTGACACAGGAGAAGTGAACCAATCTGAGGCACTTGCTACATCTGAGTGGCCTGGAAACTTTCCTTCTGCGATAACATGCAACAAAAATGGAATTTATGTGTATGCCTTTGGTGTTTTGTTTAGAAGAGGAGGAACTTTGTGAATTTCAGCAAATCCAATGAAGTAAATATTCAGGAAAATACATGTGACTTGTCATATCAAGAGCAGGCTGGTTCACTAATATAGTGAGGGATTGTGCACTCCTTTAAAGCAATTCTTGGCTGAAACCAAAGTTAAATACCTTTAAATTAGGAGCCAACTCTGATTTGCATCATATTTGTCTTTTTTTTTTTCTACAGGGTCTTGCTGTGCAGCTTGGACTCAGTGTTCCTCTTGTTTCCTGCCTCCCAAGTGCTGCGATTACAGGCTTGCACCACCACCCCAGACACCATCACCGGCTCAAGAGTGGGGTTGGTGTAGTAGGCGGGGCCAGGAATCGAACCCAGCTCAAGGGAATCCAGCATCTTTGTACTCTAAGAGGAGGAGTTTGCACATATAAAGTGATGGCGCTTGGGTGCCTGATGTCATTGGAGACCTTCAGAGTGTGTGTGTGTGTGTGTGTGTGTGTGTGTGTGTGTGTGTGTTACTGGGGATTGAACCTTCAGACTAAGTTATGTTTTATGTTTTAAAAGAGAAAACCTCACATGTTCATTGAATTATGAAGCGGAATCTCACTAACATGAATAAATAAATACATGTTAGTAACACTAAGAATCTAATATGAATTTCCATGTCCCCAAACATGTTCTTTTATGACATGATTTTTACTTTTTATTTCAAAGAGAAAAATAAACAATGATACAGGATTTCAAAAAAAGGTTACAGGAGAGTAACAGTGGTTAACAGCTGGGTCAAATGGGAACTCTAATCTTATTTTTTTGGGGAATTTCCTCACTGAGTTTCACAATAGTTGCACCAGTCTGCACTCCCACCAACAGTGGGGAAGGGTTCCTTTTACCTCACAGCCTCTCCAGCATTTGTTATTGGCTGATTTCTTGATAATGATAGACATTCCTTCTCGGGTGAGATGGACTCTCAGTGTTGTTTTAATTTGCATCTCTTGAATGATCAATGATGTTGAACATTTTTAATGTATTTATTTGCAAATTACAATTTTTCATCTGAAAAATGTGTATTTCTCTCTGATGCCTATTTTTGGATTGGGTCTTTGAATTTGGGGGTCTGATTTTTTCAGTTCTTTATAGGTTTTAGATATAAGTCCTTTGTCTGAATTGGCTGTAGTGTTTTCCTGCTCCGTGGACTGTCTTTTCACCTTGTTGGTGACTTCTCTTGCTGTGTAACAGCTTTTTAATAAGGTGATACCCCCCTTGTTTATTCTCTGTAATGTTTTCTGTGTAGTCTGGATTTTGTTCATGAAGTGCCTGCCTATACCTATGTCTTTCTACCTATTTTCTCTTCCAGTAGATTTAATGTTTCTGTTTTAATATTTAGATGTTTGATTCATTTTTGACTTTAGTGCATGGGGATAGACATGGGCATAGTTTTAGTCTTCTGCGTGTGGGGAGCCAGTTTTTCCAGCACCACTTCTTAAAGAGGCAACTTTCTTCCAGTGGACATGTTTGGCACCTTTGTCAAAGATAAGGTATCTAAGTGTGTTTGGGGTTGTGTCTGCCTCTTCCAATGATCATCAGGTCTGTTTCTCTGTCAATACCATGGTGTTTTTTTTTTTTTTTTTTTCATCTCATGTATTTGGCACATGATCTTGCTATGCAGCTTGGACTCATGGGATCCTCCTGTTTTCAGCCTCCCCTCCCCAGCGCTGGGATTGTAGGTGAGCACCACTATGCCCAGATCCTGTTGCTGACTCAGTGTGCCCTGGGGGCAGGGCTGGTGCAGCATGAGAGACAAGGGATCAAAATCTGATCCCTGCACTTGCCAAAGCAGATGCTTAGTCTCATCATGCTGTTTTATTGCAGTAATTTTTAAATTTAATTTGAAGTCAAGGATAGTGATGTTCTCTTGCCTTTGTTGCCCAGAATTGCTTTTGCTATTCTAGGTCTCTCCTGATTCTAAATGTTTAGGAACAGTTTTTCTAATTCTGTGAGGTATGCTAGTAGTATTTTGATTAATAGTGCATTAAATCTGTATAGAAATTTTAGGAATATGGCCATTTTTACTATTTTGGTTGCTCTTATCCATGAGCAAAGGATATCTTTCCATTTTCTAATACCTTCTTTATCTCTTTTTCCAAGTTACTGTAATTTTTTTTTTTTTTTTTTTTTTTTTTTTTTTTTTTTTTTTTTTTTTTTTTTTTTTTTTTTTTTTTTTTTTTTTTTTTTTTTTT
>PVKN010009896.1:0-23258 GCA_004027915.1 Capromys pilorides
AAGTGTACCTTATTGTCACTCTTTTTGTTAGCTAAAGAAGCAACCTCATGGCTGTCCTTAAACTCAGCAAAACCCAAATGACTAAATCAATACTTTCCTGATCTTTGCTGAATAGTTTAAGAGGGAACCATCACAACACCGATATTTTTGTGTCCAAAATGACAGTGATTTGATTTGGCTTCCCTCTTGCTTCTGTGGATTATTGAATGCTGCTGCTGAGCCAGTCTAACAGAGGTGAAAAGCCAGCCCAGGGAGGTGGGAAGCTTGTCTGTGACCTCTGCTTGGCAGCTCACTGTCCCAACCCACCCATCCACCTCCGCTCCTTGGCCACTCACTGGTGTTCCCAGCTTTTAGCCCACACAAGCTTATCCTTGGGCTTAGCCTTTAGTTTGAAGACCACCACTCCACCAATTTCTGAGGCTAGGGCCACAGGATGATGGGGCTCAGAGCCTCTCAGTGGTTCCCATGGCTGCTGACTTCAGCTCAGCCTCTTCTACTTTGATTACAAGCTTGTGCTTCTGCTATACTCTGCACCCACCCAATCTAGAACATAACTTTTGGTGCTCATCCCAGCCAGTCTACTCCTCCTATTTTCACCTTAGTTTTGGAGGTCTTCTCTTGCCCAAAAAATAGGGCCATATTTGGCCTGCATGGCCAACCTAGCCCTGGGAGTCTCACAGTCAATGCTGAGTTGTTATCTCAGGCCCTTTTCTACAGTCCACATTAGATTCCTGTGCAGCAGGGGCATGATGCGAGTTACCCCCAGTTGTAGTCTTGCTGCCTGGCATGAGCACTCACTAGACCCCTGGGTGACTAGATATTTGTCTGTGCTAGCATAATCTGGCAGTCTCCTTGCCTGCTTGCCTTTACGGGGCATTCTCCCACATCACATGGGATTGGGGCAGTAGGAAAGGATTCTCCATAAACATCTTGGCCACTCCCTCCCATGGGTGATAATGAACCCAAAACTCATTCCAGAAGGCCAAGGAAAACAGGCCCTTCTCTCCAGCCAATCTTCAAGAACAAAGTGGTCAGTGCAACCCACTGAGTCACACTAGCAGACAGCACACTGACCCAGTGGACACCCCAGCAAGGGCCCAGGGGCAGAAGCAAAAACCGGCAAAGACACTGCTTCTGCCAAAATTCCAACGATCTGGGTGGTCTTCAACAGATACTAGTGGTTGCTCCACTCCAGGCATGACTCACTCCTGACTATACCCACAAAGTCCCTCTCAGTACATCTGGATCTCAGAGGCCCACTCCAGCTAGACCTTGAAGAAGTCACCCAGACTAAGCAGTCTCCACAGGCTTCAAGACATGGCCTTTGCAGGATGTGGTCCCACAGGTTGAGGCTTTGGGATAATTCCCTGTCAACCTGGCTATGCACATAGGGAGGGAGGCCACCCTTTGGGTTGAGAACTGCACCATCCTGGACTGCCTTCAGATCCTTGGTCACATTCATTCCACATCCCTGCATCTACTCAGGGTCAGAGGCATAGCAGGGCATGGAGAACTAGAACCTTTCCTCGTCTGCAGCTGTGACTTATGACAGTGACTAAGACAGCCAGATCCAACCCAAGTCTTCTACTACCATGAGGTGACAAGGCAGGGACCCAGGCAGTCAAGAGGTCCTTCTTTTCACAATCATCCTCTGTCTCCAGCCTTCCCTAGAGGCTGTTTCAGAACCCCGTCGAAGGTGGCTTGTGCTGATACCATGCAGACCCTGCACTCCTGGGACAGACATCAGGCTCACAGGAGCACCAGAGATATTAGGATTGGGGAGAGATTACCTAGTGTGACAATCCTGCCCCTGCAGGAAGCCATTCATGTAGTCCTCCCCTACTCCCATACACAGGACCTAGACACCTACTAGGCAGCAGCCACTGAGATGGGCCAAGGCCTCTCATGTGGCCCACTTAAGACTGATCCCTGATCAAGTCTCCATTCAGGAGACTGAAGCCGGGGGGTCAGCATGCTCGAGGCTCCTACTCAGGGGACTGAGACACTCAACTCTACCCCAGTACATCTCTCACCAGAGTCCTGGGAAGGAAACGAGGTCCCTGATCTAGGGAAATGTCTAGGACAAAGGCGAAGACCCCCACCCGCACTCGCCCTGGGGCCCTTGTGACAACTGCTGCATGAAATACAGCATTACAATAATGGGGTGAAAAAACACATCACTCAAATACTGCTTGCTTGTGCTTTTGACACATTATCCATTTTTATTTAAAAACATGCTAAAAACATGGTGTCCAATAAAGCCAGGACTGGGATGAGAGGGTGTATGGACAGGCGTCTCAAGCAGAAAGTGCATCGGAAACCAGCAAGCGTGCACTCCCAGCTCCCCCACGATGCCCTAGAGCAGGCAAGTGGGTGCTCGGGCATGGGTAAGGCCCAGAGGGGAGGGGAGGCCAGGACACACCCTGGACTGTGGCTTCACTGTGGCAGAGGGGAAGATGAGGGAACAGGGACAGCAGAGGAGCCACCAGATGCTGAAGGGCTGAGGGGCCAAGAATAAGCCCCAAGCAGCCAGCACCCAGCTGCCATCCTGTGCTATGTCCCTGTTAATTAGCACCTCCACGAGAGGGTAGGCAGGGGGCCAGAGGAGAGAGGACAGTCACTTCCAGGTACCTGGACTGCATTGTGGTCACTATGGCCTAGAGGCATGGCCACCTAGATCCACATCAAACCAGAACCATGCAAGGAACCTAGGATGTAGTCAGCAACCTCTCCAGGGTGAGGACCCAAGGTGCAGGCAAGCCCAGGCTGCCTGTGTGACCAGTGGCTGCCACCTGCTGCTAGCCACTCCAGGTCAGTCTTTGGTCCTGCCCCTCAGCCCTCCACAAGACATTGCAGAGAAAGGCCGAGTCTATGTCAGGCATTCCCTGGAAGTCACCTACAAATCCAAAGAGACTTTCCAAGTCAAGCCTGTTAACTGATTACATCAGCCCTGATGGAACTGAACTCCAACCTTGGCCCGGGGAGCTGAGAGTGAGGGCATCACTCGAATTCAGCCCCAGTGAGGCCATGGTCAGGAGAAACTGCAAAGATGCTGAGCCATGTCCTATGGCATCGCTGTGTATGGCCTTCCAGGTGACCTGGGATGGGCAGGGACTCCTGAGAACACCCACCCTGTGCATGGAGACTGCCCCCATGCAGCCTCAGCCAAACAACTCAGCAGCTACACTCATCAGGGCAGCTTGCAGACGAGGGTCTGGGATGGAAGGATGAAGCAGGGCAGAGTATGGCTGCGGCAAAGACTCCAGAAACCTAAGATGTGAGGGAGTCTATATGCCTCCAATGCTGCTGCTGCTATTAACAAAACTTAAAAGTTGCATTGACAGGCATACACAAACACAACCACCCACAGCAAAAACATCACACACCAATCCCATGTGACACCAATGCATTTGCCAAATGTCTGCAATGATGGGTTCACCCTGCCCTCTTGTTCTGGGGTCCCAAAGGAGGCAGCTATTGCTCCTTACCAGGAAAATACAAGTTCAGAGAAGGGTGACTTCATTCAAATGTGCACTTACCTCATTCTGCCTTCTCAGCATTTCCACCCACATCAGTCCTGCCTCTGCCCAACCTGCTGAGACTACCCTCCGCTTCAATTCCTGATACCAAAACAAGAGTCCCGAAACACGCTGGTCCCAACTTGTGTGTTACTTAAGTGTGGTGGAGGATTGAGGGTGGCAGGTGGGGTCTCAGCCCCAAGGAGAGGCAGGCAGGGGAGGCTCGAGCAGACCTGCTCTGGTGGGCAAAGGCGGTTATCCAGGGAAGACCCAATTCCCATGTAGTGCTTGCAGCCCTTCCAAGCTCCGCAGCACTAATTCTGATGGGGTGTCCTGCTGCACCTCAGCCACTTCCCCCACTGTTCATGCCTACACTGCTTTCTCCTCAGAAATGCTGTGCGAGGTTGGCCTGGCCTGGTGGGTTTTCTATACTTTGTGAGACCACCCAGGATATGGCAACCACTTAGACCTCTGCTGAAAGCAGTGGGCACTGGGAAGGAGATTTGAGCAGGGCAGTAGCAGCCCTGAGAACCTGGCCACTTCTGCCACTCCCTCCTGAGGCTTCTGGGTCCCCTGCTGTCATCCAAGTGGCCAGACATGAGCACTGCTTCCCTGTTCCACAGCAAGATGAAGATGGATCCAGGCCACAACTAGAGGTGTCCATCTGAGGATCTACAGCAGGAATGTCTGGAAGTCATGGAGCCCATGGTTACTTGCTCAAGAGATAGCACCCAGCAGGAGGCTGTGATGCCTTGCAGTGCCAGCAGAGGAAGCAGAAGACACCACATCCTGCTCATTTTCAAAAAGGCAAGGACCCTGCTAACTCACATCGAACTCTCAGCAAAGTGTTTCACCAGTCCTCTGAACCCACGCTCCCCACTGTGTTGTCATCCTCCTAAAGGGTGCCCTGCCACATTGCCTTACACTCTTCCGTCCTTTGTCTGTGAGTGCTAGGCCTGGCACGGGCAGGGGAGGGCAATCCCAGATGCACCAGCCTGGTGTGTCTCACCCTATAGCCACTCGAGCCACATGGGTGTGTCCTGAAGCAAAGTAGATGGACGATGTCCTCTTTCCCACCCATCCCCACCCACAGGAAAGGAAATTCACACTGTTAAGGAAATCAACAGAGTAAAAAGTTATAAATCAGAAAGCTACCCTAAACTTATCTGAGAGATAATATTCCTGAATAATCATAATCAGAGTAAAATAAAAAAGTTACACTGTCAGGTATAAAAAGCCTGGGCACAATGCTCAGGGCCTTGCTTGGCAGGGGGTAGACCCTACCAGGTGGACGCACATGGTGGCAGTAGCCTGTGTGGGAGATGACAACGCTGTCTGGGGAAGCACCCCACTCCCTACCCACTGGGGGACATGTCAGTGTGAGGAAGGGCAGGTTGGAAACCCATCAGTGCTAGGCCTCCTCCTCAACACCCCCAACCTACCCCATAGTCTTTGGCAATTTTGCAGATACAGGAATCCAGTGCCCAGCGCCCCACAGTCTCTGCTGGTGCCTCCTCCCCAGCCCTCTGGCTCTGAGATCCCACACTGAGGTGAGCAGCAGGAGGGGAGGTGGATGACAGAAGGGGAGTTGGGTAAGGGTGGCCACTGGGAGGGTGCAGGTAGGAGACACTGAGCTCAGCCATCTTCCCTCCAGTGCCCAGCGGGCGGGGTCTCCACCAGCCTGCTCACGCATCATACTTCTTCCCAGTCCGGTGGATGTGCTGGAACAGGGTCATGGAGAAGGCCATGCCCAGGATCTGAAAGACAAGGAGGAGGGTCTTACGTGGCTGCTCTGGCAATCTGGGTCCTTCCTCAGCCTCTTGTCTTGGCTGTTACCCTGGTGTGAGTGGTACAGACATGGGGTATGGAAAAGTACAACAGACAGAAGGAGATGATGCACTCTGAGGTCACACATAGGCAGAGCTATGTACGGAGCCCCTCACCACAGCCCCCTGGCTACAGAAGTCTGGTGTGAGGAGCCTGCCCCAGGAGGGCTTGGTGGGAGGTTGTGGTGATCATAGGAAATCAAGCCAAGTTGTTCCTGTTCATTTCTAGTGTGCTTGTTTTCAGATATGTGTTCTGCAGATATATAGCACATGCCTAGGACAATACTGGTGCTTGCTCCTGCCCCTTAACCTGAACTCTGAAAAGGATCTAGAGACATGCTGTAGGCCAAGTGAGACTGGCTGTGGCTTCCCATTATCACACTGAATGTGCCCCAAGTTCAAGCTATGCAGCAGTGAGCAGGGAGGTGCACGTACCTCCATAGGCACCCTGAAGAGTAATGGAAAGGCACGCGGTGGCATCTGCACCTGCCAAACCCCATCCTATTTGCTGGGCGTGATCTCATGCCAGAACCGTGGTGTGACAGTAACCTTGGCTGCTAGGCCTGAAAGCTCTACATGGGTCCCAGACACCCCAGCAGGCACGGACAGGCTGGGGAGCCTCTCCACACTTCCCCTGCTCCTCTGGCTCTCCTTGAGGTGCCCCTCCATACCTGCATGATGAGGATACACATTCCCACTGTGCCAAGCACATGCTTATTCTCGTCAAACCACATCTTCACCTTCTCATAGCAGCCCTGCAGAGTGAACCACAGCATATACGTGACTCCTCCAGCCTCTGCCAACCTTCATCCTGCTCCTCCTTGCATGCAGGCTGTCCCAAAGGTTCACCCACAAGGCCAGCTGCATAGACATAGACCCCACACAGTCCCTCCCTGACTTTCCCAATTGTGGGTCCAGTGTGCACTCAGACACATACAAGCATACATGTGCATGCATGCACTCATGTATGTACACCCCAAACTCTTGGATTCAGTCCCCTCTCCCTCTCCTCTGCAGTGAGCCACAGCCTTGCCAGCTCTCCTCTGGCCAGGCTGACACATACAGACCTCAGGGAGCAGCACCTAGTCTCACCGTTTTCCACACAGTGGTGGTATTGTTCCGCCCACAGCCCTGGGAGTTCTCCATGCAGCAACGGTCAGGCACTGTGTTCTCCCCCAGCACTGGGTACCAGTCTCTGAAGTCAGTGACCCCACAGCATCGCATCTGTCAGGCAAGATAGAAAGGCTTGATCAGCCTCTCCATGGCTCCCAGATTGCCCCACAGAGGCCAATCCCATCCAATGAAGCAGCCACCTTGGAGCTCAGGGCAAAAAACAAGGGCTTCTTCTAGTCCCTTCTTTGAGAGATGAATGACGGCTCTTTCCTCAGGACCAGGAGGAAAGAGCAATGTGCCACCCCTCATCCCCTCATCCCAAGTGATTGCCAGATACAGTGTCTGCTGCCTTCTGACAGCACGTCTGGGAGTATCATGCTACTCTCCTCACCCTGCAGCTCCCTCCACCAGCTACTCCAACTTCTAGTCTCACTAGCCTCCCGTCATCAACTTGTCCCTCTCCTGGAACACCCCTGGGGTTAGTCCCCACTTCTGGCTAAAATCCCAGAGGCCCGGAAACTTACCTCAGCCTGGATAATGTTCCAGGCATTCTTGAGCCCCACGTTGTTTTCAGTGTTATAGAGAAGCAGCCCTTCCTTCAGGTCCTGCTTAGCGTTCTCATTCACCTGCATGGGTGAGTTCAGCGTTGTAAGTCTCCGGGCCCACAGTATGGCTTCCCCCCAACCCCAACCCTGGCCAAAAGTGAGGACTGTGGCAGGAATACCTCCCAACAGGGCAGGGGATCAATGGGCCCCAGGCAGGGAGGGGTAGGACACCTTGGCTTCTGGCTGTAGTTTGTACTAACTGCCTGCTGCCTGTGGCACAGCTAAACTCTTAGGGCCAGAGCTATAGTCCTATCAGGCAGAAGAGACAGATCACCTCCTGCCAGCCTGGACCCAGGAGCAGCTGTGCTGCTGGCTGTTCTGCTCTCCCACATCTTCTCTACAGACCACTCCTCCCAGAACACACTGGGGTCAAAAGAAGAGAGATCTTCTGCCCTTACATCTACCTGTCACAAACAACCAATGTGACTGCTCTGTCATCTCTGTCCCCCTTGTGATACTGGAATAGTAAGACCTATACCTTGTGGGGTCTTTATGAGAATGAAAGGAAGCAATTTCTATGAAGAGCCAAGCACAGGGCCTCACACAGCAATTTCTCAATATGGTTATTTCTCTTCCTTTTTACTTGTACAGAACTGAAGACTCATGGTTCGAAGTCCTGCTAATGCCTCTCACTGTCTGTATGGCCCATCTATCCAGGGACACATTATATACAGTTCCAGGGAGCAGAGACCTTAGGCTTCTAGGGCTAAGTTGTAAGGGCCCAAGTGCATAGTTAGGCATCCTCTGTAATCACTCAAAAGAGTCTCAATGTAGATGCAAACGGTCCAGCTAGTAAGGACACTGGGGTTGCTCAGATCATCTTCCTAGGAGCAGTGGCCTGTCCTTGAAAGTTGGCAAGAAGGAACCTGACAGTCCTTCACTGTCAGGCCTACCTAATCAGGGTGGCTGGGCAAAGTCCTTCCTGTTTTGAATGGGTTACTAAAAAATTACCCAGGGGTAGCAGACAAGCAGTAGTGAGGTCTGAATCTCCTCTCCAGGTGGTTGTTACACACAATTCCAGGAATGGGGAGCTCACCAAGGCCATCTCTGTGTCATTCAAGCATCCCATTTTCTAAGACTGCACAAAGTAATGAACCCCCCACTGTCCCCAAACTTGCGTTCTCTATGCTCATACCACCAAAACCTTCCACCAGGTACTTTCCCAGCTGACCTTCCTAACTCTTCCAATTTCATGCTCCTTTCTCTATGGGGCTGCTTTCCAAAGTTTCTCTTCTGGTCTGGGAAAGAACCTGCCTTGGCCTGGCCTAACCTGAGGGTCATGGCTACCATCTGCTGTTTCCTCAATGTGAAGCTTACCTTGTCCATGTAGACAAAGAAGAGGATGAGCAAGATCAGTTCTGTGAGGAGGATGATCAACAGGACGATGAAAAACTGGGAAGAAAGGGTCCAGGCATGGGTACAGGGTAGTGGCAATAGCCAGGGACAGTACAAATGAAGGATGGTGGGGACACGGTATAGGCAGTGTTTGGCAGGCCTTTCCAGGCCTGAGAAGGACCTCGACTCCTGGGGAAACCCAGAGGGACAGCAGGACTGGGATAAGGTCAAGCGCCCAACATTCTATGAACGACTGACCTGGGCTAGGACTGGGTCCATGGTGACTAGTAGTCTAGACTTTTGCCTGCTTCACCACCCCACACATGGCGCAATGTAGTCCCCTGGGGTTGGGATTGGGGTCCAACTCACACTGAGCAGGAGGCACTTGTTTTCTTTGATGGCCCCTAGGCAGCCGAGGAAGCCTGTCACCATAACGATGGTGCCGATGGCGATGACGAGGTTGGCTGCAGAGAGTGAAGGGAAGCTGGGGGAGAAGGTGGCAAAGTTGCCCTGGGACACGGAAAGCCAGATGCCTACTCCAAGCAGCCCACAGCCACAGAGCTGGAGAGAAAAGAGAACTGTTAGACCAACACTGCTCTCACCTCCAGCTCCTGAAACTAGACACCTAAACATTCATTACCAAAGCCTTGGGACCACAAAGGTGAGAACTAGGCCTCAGACTAAAGGCAGGCGACCATGAAAAATCCTCCATCTCTCTGTGCCTCAGTATCCCCATCTGATGAATAGGAGTAGAGCCAATTCATGAAACTCACAGAATCATGGTAAGGAGTCAGAGACAAAAGCACAGAGCAAACATGCAGAAGGTACAAGACACAGAGGTAGCTACAAAGAAGCTACAAATGTTTAAGATGAAGGCTGCAGGGGGTACAGGGAGAAGGAGAGAAAGAGGGAGTGCAAACAAGCCAGGACTGGTCTTGGGGAGCAGAAGGGAATGTGGAGTTTGCTTTCTCAGAGCCAGAACTTCTAGTGGCTGCATCCCATCACTCTACCCTAGAAGGCTGAAGAATAAAGCCTATAGGTAGAAGAAGAGGAGCATGAATGGGGCTGGTGGAGGGGCTGGCTATGGAACAGGATGAGGAGGCTATGGCTGCCCTGGACAGCTGCCAGCATGCAGGGCCTGCAGCAGACTCTCCTCCCACCACTCCCAGCACTGATGACGCCAGCTGCTCCACCTGGGGAAGCTCCTCTTTCACTGGCACCAGCCCTACATCTGCCTATTTTATGCTCCATATGATGAACACTGCCCCACTCCTTCTGCTGGCTCAGGGGAAGTGTGCTGGGTCTGAGAAGCCTATCAGTCAACCAGTATTTATTGAGTACCTACAGCACTCAGCAGTCAGTGCCAGAGCAGCCACCGATACTTTAGAGACTTGCCTTCTAGGGGCCTCTGTTCTGGATGGACAAGGCAATAAAACACAGCATTCACCCCACTCCAGCAATACACTGGCACCATTTAAATACAGGTGGCTGTGACTCCCTGATGTGAACACAGCCCCTGCTCTCCAGCTGCTCTGCTCAAGGAGGACACACAGATGTGCTAGGCTGAGATGAGGCCAACCACAAGTGGGCAGAGAGGGGTCTGACTTCTGGGAGGAGAACCATATCTTTGGGGACACTGTCTGGCATACAGGGAGGCCATGGTGAGCACTCAGCAAAGATTCTGCCTTCACAAAGAAGATCTCAGAGGCACACCAAGGCGACAGATGTGAGCACTGATAGGTGCTCAGATGCTGATGTGACATAGGAAGAATAAGGGCATGCATGGGTTCGAAAGTTCTTAGAGATAGAGTAGTCAGGGAAGACCTCCTGGAAAAGGTAGTGTTAGACAAGGGACAGGGAACTTCACAAATATTGGGGGTGTTCCAGATGAGGTACAACAGATATGGCAGCCTAGAAACAGAAGTCTGGTCAGCCAAGTGGCAGTGTGTCTACAATAGAACAAGTAAGATAACACTTGGTGAGGACAGAGAAAAGAGGGCCTGTAGGTAAGAAAATGTCCAGGTTGTCCCAGGGCAAGATAATGACAATCTGACTGGTTCCCCATACATCACTGCAGCTGCAGTCCTAAGAGGAGACCCCTGGGCAGAGTGGAGGGGCAGTCAGAGAGCAGTGGACACAACAGAGGCCCCAGCACAGGAAGGACAGCGAGAAAAGGTCCAGTGCAAGATATGGGTGCTAACAAGGCTTGCTGGGCTTTCAGGAATGAGTAAGGTTTTGATTAACGTAGAAACAGACGGGTGACCCCCCCAAAAAAAACTATATATGAGAAAAAAGAAACGGCGGGAGATATTTTCACAGAGTAGGAAACCAGAGGTGGTTCAAGGAGCTGGTAAATCAAGCCTCTGCCGGGTCCCTATGCTGTAGAGTGGCCATGCACCTCCCTTGCCATGGAGCAGCCTCAGGTGGGACTAGGTCAAAGGCGCCCAAAGAACAGCACCTATAGACTTAAGGCATGCACCAAGACGACTCACAAAGCAATCCACGGGGAGTGGGTGCTACCACCTTCTGCAACCACTAGATGGCCTCCCAGCCCAGTTCTAAAAGCTCTTAGGATTCACCCCTGACACTCTGAAATTTGCATACAACTTATCACTGACGTTCTTCAAATTTGGTCAGTTTCTATGCTACTGTCTTAATATTTCTTTCATTAATTATAGTCTGGAAAATACACACTCTTCATGTTGAAGATTTGTAACTCTAAAAGTCAGACCTGGAATGAGAAGCTGGAAACCGCACTGCAGCAGGTGCTCAAACAACTAGAGAAAGGAGCCTTGAGCTGCAAGATGACCTGCAACCTGCTGCTGGGTCCCTGGTCTCACCCAGAGTACAGCCTGCTGCAGTAGCTGCTGTTCCATGGGGACACAGCTCAGTCCCTCTCAGGCTAGCCACCATCCCACTGTATACCATCTGATTAGGTCCATCCATGAACTTCCTGACCCTGTCCTGGAGCTTCCATCAACCATAACGACATAAGCCAGGACCCTGTTCCCACACCTGCTTTCTTTCTTGCTTCCTCTCTTAAGTCCCACCAGCCCCCAGGTGAGAGCCAGGAAAAACTTGCTACCTACAGGTGGGGTAGGCCCTGTCATAAGTAGCCTGCTCCCAAGCCTGCTCAGTGCTACATTCCTTTCAAAGTCTTTGTACTCATTCTCCACCTCCCATGAGGCCCTCTTGCAGCTCCACTGCATCCTTTACAATGCCTGCCCAGCTTACCCCACTGCCATATCTCATGTCCTGGGGTCTCCTGCTGGGAGGAACCCTCTATTCCAGCTTTAGATAACTCAGCAAAGCCTTTAGGCAAAGAAAACACACAGAAAGATGAGGAAACCAGGGTGGTGTCTAACTGACCTGTGACTGACAAATGATAAGCACCAAGACACTTATCACAGCTAGAAGCTGAGGTCCACTCAGGAGACCCACCGCCCCAGCTACCTCTGCCCTCTGTTCTCAGTCCATCCTGCACATAGCTGCCTGAATCCCTTTCTAAAACACCTCTCTCATCACAAGACTCCCTTGTGTGACCTAAGATTCAGCAACTCTCCCAGGACCCATTCCCTTTAAACTACAGGATTTGAGCTGGATCCTTGTTCCAGCACAGTCCCTGCGATGTCTAAGAGGTGTAGTTCCTATACAATGTTCAACGATGAGTGGTTCTCAATCAGAGGCAATTTTGCTCCCTTGGAGGCCACAGAATATCTGCAGACATCTCTGTCAGAGCTGAGTAGGGGGTGCCCCTGGAATGCAGTGGGGCAGTCCAGGGATGCTGTTAACCCTACATGAACCTTGCAATAAAGAGCTGTTTGGCCCCAAATGTCAAAAGAAGTTGAGAAAACCTGCCCTGGGCTCATCCTCAGGCCTGGGACCACAGCCCCTGGAGAAGGGTCTGGCATGATCCCTAAGGTGGCTGAAGACAGTGATGGCTCTGGTAGGGACTGCATTCAGGAGAGAGGTGCTCAGAGGCCTCCAGTGGAGCTGGGTGGGAGTGACTAAAAGCTCAGGCCTAGCAGGTGGCAGTGAGCAGGAGGAAGGAACTGGCAGTAGAAACAGATTTACTACATGCAGAGTTGGAGAAAAAGGCCTTCCCTAGACAGATAGGAAAGCAAGAGGATAGGAAGCTGGCCTGAGCAGAGGGCAGGAGGAGGGTGAGGCAGGGGTAATGATGAAGAGGGATGCAAGGCCTGAGGCTACTAGTAGCACTGCCAGGGATCAGTATGGACAACTCAGCTAGTGGCATTTGGGAAATTTCCCTTCCAAAACCAGAAGGCTGTCTCAGCAGAGATGACCAAGCTACCATCAAGCTCAAGGCTGAAGAATCTGGGGCAAGGCAGGGTGACTCAGGGGATCGGGTGATACCCACCCTGGTATGGCCAAGGCCTGGCTGGTACCTTTCTCTAAGCAGGGATAGGCTGAGGCTTCCTAGCCCCTTGTCTGCTCAGCTGAGGCATTTCAAAATAGCTTCATCTCAGGGCTCCAAACAGCCGCACCCAATCATACACAGATAAGATTCCTATATGTGCCCAACAGCCTCTAGGAATCCCAGACTTCAGATGCTGTTTGAGAGCTACCTGTGGCCTGCAGGAGGGAGAAGATACAGGCCCCTCAGTACATGTAGGAGCCCTCATGCCTACAGGCCACCCAGGGTCCTCCTCATGCCCTGGGCCACTCCACATATGCACAGCAAATAAACTGAAGCTCAGAGAGGCCCTGACCTATCTCAGGCCAGATCTCCACACTTCCTCATTAACCAAGTCAGTGATGATCTGACATCCCATGGCATTGCTCCTTGTCCTCAATATGAGCCATATTAACTGTAGTTTTGCTGTATGCCATGTGTCATGCTTGTCTGCATAAGCAATACTCGTTGAGGGCTGGGCCTACAGACCCCTTGATCAACCTCTTTCCCAAGCTTCTGCCTCTTTCCACATGAGTGACCTGGATCAGGATGGGGCCAAACGGGCTCATCAGGGGCCCCAAGCTTCTGGGTAGACTTGCTGCCCACCCTCACGAAAAGACATATTCTACCAGGGACAGCTTATCTGTGCTTCTTCCACCATAGGGCCCGAAATAGGCCTAGAATACTGAATATTTACTGGATGGATGGATGGATGGATGGATGGATGGATGGATGGATGGATAAACAAGCACGGAGACCAGACCCAGACACTGATATTCACTTGGAAAAGCAGCCTCCATGCAGCCCACCCTCCCCAAAACCTTGTCACCCACCCAAGCGCCTCCTGACCTAGTATGACCCACTACCCACTGTCATCAGACATACTATGCCCTCTGGCCACATTAATCTCATGCTGCCTGCAGTAACACAGCTCACCAGACTCTGGGGTCAGAGGTCACAATCTCCTTCCAGCCTGCAGCCTATTGCTGCTTGCACAAGATTTTTAACCACTAGGTCTCAGCAGTTCCCAGCACACTGAGCCAGAGCAAGGCCCAACATTTAATGGCATTTAATAAATTAGTGGATATAGAAAATAAAAATGAAATCAAAGTGGCTTTAATTTCACTGCCTGACATGCTGACTGGTAATGAAGTCTGCAGCCCTGGGAGAGGCCCGACCTGGGAAGCAGGAGACAATATATCAATGCCAGGAGAGACTGCTACTTTGTATTTCAGACACCTTCGCCTCCTGGGAGCCCAATGCTCATTTGTCCTCACAGCCATAACTAAGACAAGTTTAGGGAGGAAGGGGGTGCCTGCCACAATTTTGCATGAAGGGAAACAAAGGGACAATGTCAGGAGATGTCTTCACCAAAGTCACCCTGCACGCAGGACTGACTGCCACTGTGTGCCCTGAAGAGGAGAGGCAGCAGGGAGGCGGCTGGGCAGCTCTCAGTACTCCCCATCTGACAGGCTCTCTATCCCTGCATAACACTAGGTAGACACTTTTCCTCTTGCTCCAAAATCCACTTCCCTGTGGCTTCCGTACATCAGGCTTGGTTTTGCCAAGAAGCTCACCAAGCACAAGTGTGATAGGCCTTAAATATTTGAAGATGTGTATCTAACAAACTCCTTTGTCAAGTCTACTAGCCTAAAGGGCTTTTGTATCTCTCACCTCTGAGTCACTCTCTACACCCTATCCCTGTCTCATGCTGAAAATAAGATTATAGCTATGGTACAGCCATAGCAGAAGTACAAAGACACAGCTCTTGCCTCCCATACTGTGAGCTGTATGCTTCCTGCAATCCAGCCTAAACTCCAGCCCTTCAGCTTACAGCTGCAGCACAGCTCTATCTCACAGTGAGCCAGGGTGGTCATTTAAAGCCAAATGGCATCATTCTTTGGTCGTCCTTTTTTTTGTCTCAAAGCCTCCAATTTCTTCACAATTACACTTTGCAGCACCCAATATCACCAACGTACAGGTGACAGAGATCACACCATATTTCTGAGTCTAATTTTCCTCCAAATAAATATAACACAAATATTTGCATATCTACAACCCAGTTACATTTTGATTATTCTAAAAGGAGGTTATTTTCTATATAAGATGATTCTGAAAGACAATGTTTAAACCCAGACAAACATAAAGGATATTGTGCCTGGAAGCACAAGTCTAGGGTAATAAAACTCTTACGTTATGATTTGAACAAATGGATTTTGTCATTTCTTCAGTTCTCCAAAAAACCCTCTCGGGCGGGAGCCAGTGCTGTTCTGATCCTTACACCTCTTGCAACCTAAATCCACAGAGTACAAGGAGATGCGAGGGCTCATGTAGGGAGGGTCTCATACTGCTCTAGGGAGAGCCCTTACTATCCCCGAGGGGCTTAAGGGCTCCAAATAGGGTGTATGCCCAAATGCCAGCAGTACTGGCCTCATGCTGGTTTCACCCAGAGGCCTCTCATCACTGTCAGGGGCACAGCTGGCTCACTGCAGCAGTACCCATCTCTGTTTGTGCTTCCTGGGCTGGTCTGGCCTTGGGTAGGGAATCCACTCTGCTCAGGACCTGACCCCAATCACAGGTTCAGACTCGGGGACAGGGAGGTCTGAGAAATGCCAGTCCCAGTGGAGCAAGGGACAGGAGCTCCTGCTGTATGTCCTGTGCTGTGCTGATGGACCCTCTACAGCTCCTTCCTCTGTCCAGAAGGGGAGACAGCTCTGCAGACCTCCCCTGCACCCTGCTCCCAGATGATCTGAGCTTGACACACTCAATCTCAGACCTGGGTGAGCTTTCTCCGGAGCCAGCATCTCCACCTTCTCAGACTAACCCCAAGCTACTTCCCACAGGGAACTGGAATAAATGGAGGCAAATTCAGAACCCTCTAAGGGACTCTGCATAGGACTGTATCTGCCCAAGGAACAAGCCTAAAGAATAGCCCCAGAAGGCCTACAACATGACTGTGGCCAATAAGCCACAGAGCAGTGATGATGCAGAGAGCCTACCAGCCTCAAAAAAGGGCAGATGATCCCTTACTGGACCCTAAATATTTATTCCCTTTCAAGGCAGCCATGCACTGGATAGTACCTAACTTTCTCCCAAGGATGGCACACTCCAGGCCTGAGCACCTGGGCCAGGGAACCAGTCCTACACTGCTGGTGCATAGCATATGGGGCTCAGAGTCCAAAGAACACACACAGCACACTGGTGACTCCAGGTTCCCAGGCTCCCTCTGGCCAGTATGTGCTCATTGTGCTTAGTGGAAAGATGGAGTCCCAGACTGCAAGATGTAGTTCCAGGCCCTGGTCAAGAAGGGAGAGGACACAGCATTTTCCTATCCCTTTGGGCAGGTACTGCCAGGACAGGCATTTGGACTAGAGCCTTGGGAGAAGCTGACAACCAGGACAGTCCTACAGAGGGCTCTGTTCTCTGAGCTTGTCTGAGGATGGCCCTCTGCTGAGATAGTGGGAGCTTGATGGCCCTTGGAAACATCTTGTCCCATACTCAGGAAACAACATGGGACTCAGGCCACCCAAACAGAATAACAGTCCTGGCCATGGCCCAGAGCAGGTACCCTCTACTTTGGGGCAAGACTAAGGAACAGAAACACTCTCACCACTGCACCCCAGAGCCTTAATGCCTGAGCTCCTGTGCAGAGGGAGGACATGAGCAGACAGCCTAGGACTTGAGTGTGAGGCACTGGCTCAATACGCAAGGTCACCATGAGGTCAAGAGAGGCTGAGGACTCAGAAGAGCTTGTCTGAGGGCTCTGGAGAAAAGATTTTCCAATCACCAGCAGATCTTCCCTCTCTGCATTTGTTTTATTTCATGCATCTGGGGAGCAAGGCATTCATTTCTGACAATGTCAAAGCAAACTACTATAGTCAGGTGGCAGGGGAAGGTAATATAGGCTTAGAAACCAGTCTTCAAGGACTACAGTAGAGCTGGAAACTGGCAGGTGCCAGGCTTCCAGCAGCCTAGAGCACAGGACTGGAGCCAGGGTGCTAAAGTGCTATGTACCCCAAAAGACCATCTCACTGAGCTATTGCTTTGCTGAAAGATCAAGGAAAGACACTACAAGGGTGAGTAGTGTCTACCCCTGCTACTACCTGGAATACCAGGTACCCTGTTATTGCTCAAACTTCTTGGAAAATGAGAAGCAGGGAATATGACAGGATAAGGATGCTCTGAACCCCATCACAGTTTTCTGGCAAAGAACTTAGTTACCTGAGTTGTTACCCCAGCCTCCAGGATAGGGGTAGAGATGGAGATCATGCTCCTGTTTTGGAAAAGGAGGTTCCCAGAACCTCCTTTGTTGATCTGTTGAAAAGAAGCATGGCTGGTGGCTGAGGAAGAGTCACAGGATTGAAAGTGCTTTGTTACTGAGTGCCTTCATTCTGCTGCCTGCATCCATGGATCACAGAGGGGAGGCTCTTTTAATAATGAAATGAGGGCAGTCTTCAACAGCTCATGTTTAGCAAATTATGCTCCATAATTACACAAGAAGATGCTGGGAAAGACTGTGGCTGACAAACAGGCCCATCTCTAGCTCTAAGATGACCACACTCACAAACACCTTTGCTGGATGTGGCCTTTGCCTTTGATGTGGTTGATGCCTGTTTTGTCTTCTCCCTAGGAATCCTATTCCCACAACCTAATTACTGCTACTGCCCTCCGGGAGCCATGTCCACTCACACCAGGATCTGCTGTCCTTTGTGGAGGATATAAGCTGGCTAAGTTCAGGTGTCTCTGCCAAAAATGTTCTCAACACCAACCTAAGTGACAACCTGAGATTCTTACCCGCTGTGTCAAGCTGTGCTGCCTCCTGGTGCTCCTGGCTGGATGGGAGACTGAGGTCTGCCCTTTGATATGCAACACTCACATTGCATCACAGGTACTCTGCTGAAAACCACCTGTCTACAATGTCACCAGGCATACTTGTCCAAGATCATAGATGCATGTGCAGCCATGCTTTGCTGGATACACCCTTGGCCTGATGTTCAATCTCCTTGCTCTGCTGCAGAGGGTGACATTCAAGCACTCATGAGGTCTGACCATGTGCCCAGCTCCATCTGATTGCTTTGCCTGTGCTGTTCTCTCCAGTCCTCCCAATCTAGGGGATAGGGTGTTTTTGTCCCATAATACAGCAAAAACAAGGGGAAGTTAAGCAGCAGAGGAGCCCAAGAAATGTGACTCCCAAGTCACATTTTTACCATTACACTGCTCTTCTGAGGCCTCAGCCACCAGCCATGCTTCTTTTCAACAGACCAACAAAGGTGTTGCTGGATACAGAAAGGCCAGCTATAGTGCACTCTGCACAAGCAAGCTCTGTGGCAGGGCAGCCTGCTTGGAGATAGTCTCAGAGCCTGCTAGGACTCTCCAGGTCAGCACAGTAGTCTTGTGTTGGGCCCCAAGGACTAGCATCAAGTACAAACAAATGATGCTGGTGACCACAGCGGGGGTGATGCAGAGGCAAGGAGGATGACAGTGGTGATGAAGATAGGAGCTACAGTGTGGCAGGACCTGTCAGGTGCATTCCACAGGGGCTATTTGTGGTAGTTGCTCTTATTTTCCCCACTTCAAAATGGGGACATGAAGGATAGGCTGAATGTGCTATGTTCAGATATAGAGTTGGCAGAGCTGGAATTTTAATAGTTTGTTGTGTGACTCCCAATTTTTTGTGATCTTTGTGTCTCCTATAGGCCTCAGAAAACCCCCAAATTTCATTTTAGTGAAAATTTTTAACACTTCTTGCCTCAGTTTGAGTTGGGGGAGGTGAGAATGAATTGCCAAGGCGTTGCAGAGTCAGTGGCCAGAAACATCCAGGGTTAGGGGAAACTAGCAGGGCTACAGGTGGCCTGGGACCAGCAGGAGAGGACAAGTGTGGATAGGGTGCACATGCAAGGGTTGAAGTCTGTGGTGATCCAGCCCAGGGAATCCCCCTACTTTACAGACTGTGCATCAGAGTTGTGAAAATGGTTGGCTATACCTCTACAATGGGAAGCAGGGGACAAAATAGGTCAGTATGGATCTTCCCCCCCTCCCCCCGGGCTCAACACATGCACCCCCTTTGCTCCTCTATCTCCAGAAACAGAAGAGCACACACAAATAATAGTCCTACACCATTCGTTTTCCAGAACCTTCTGTGCATGCTATATTGGCAAATGGCCATGATAATGTTGTAGGGAGCTGTTATCCTGTTTTGTAGACAAGAACTAGAGGTTACTGGAGTCTGGCTGTCATATAGTAAGCAGGGACATGAGCAAAAATATACTCAAACACACAGAGTTTTGAGTAAAGCACAGAAGCAACTCAAAGCTGTCCAGTTCAGGGAAGGCATATGCTAGCTTCTGCAGTGCAGGGTGAGCTGGGATTCCACCCCAGGATGCGCAAGCCAGTTGGACCTACAAATCCAGGCTAGGAAGTAGCCCAAGTACAGAAAAGAGCATTGGCCAGTGATGGTCAGAGAAGGCCATGGGCAACTCTGGCCTTGAAGCCAGGTAGACCAGGTTCAAGTTGCTACTTCTTTCATTTACTAGCTAGGGGAATTCTCTAGTGCTTGTTTTGTAAGTAGGGGATTAACAGTGCCTACCACATACAGTTTTAGTCAGAATTAAATGAGATTCATGAAAATAAACTTCCTAGCATGGTGCCTTGTACGCAGCTATAAATGGGAGCCATTATTAGTATTTATGGCCTGTATGCCTCGTTCACTCAGGTAACAGAGAACAGGCACAGCAGCTGTATACCAAGAACCAGCATTGGAAAGAGGGGGAGAAGTCTTGCTGGGCTAGGACCAGGACTGCCCCAGCCCCCGTCTCGGGTGGCCAGGTGGCTGGTGCACTGGCTTCTCACAGCCCTCCTCAACCCAGGCCAAGGCAGCGCATTTCCACCCAGGCCTGCTTTCCTTACTCCCAGCTTCCCAGTCCCAAGCCACCCATCTCCGGGAGGCGGCTCACTTTCCTGATTTGCAGCATGCTTTCTTTTGGCAAGGAGCTGCTGCCGTCTGTGCTCTGGACCGTAAAACAAGTTTTCATCAATAAATTAAGATAAGCGGAAAGCCAGCTTGCGAGGAGGCGGGCTGAGGTGAGCAGACAGGCGGGTACAAAGTTACTCTGGGACCCAGAAGAGGCCAGAGGAAATCCACAGCCAGACTGAGGTTTCTCACCCCCTCATGGGGTTACAGGTACCCCACTCCACAAGGACTTCTCAGAGAGGTAGCTATTCAGGAAGGCTCCATGCCTCCTTCTGGCCTGATTATGTCCTGTAGCGGGTGAGCCAGGTTCATGGCAACAGGTAAAGGCCAGCCCTGCACAAGGACCTGAGCCACCATCGTGCTCAGTTTCTATTAGGTAAGCTAATCACTCCATACTTGCCTGCCCAATTACTGACACTATGAGGCTATCTCCAAAATGAAAAACCTTACTCTTTCAGAGTCTACCCCCATCTTTAGGGTGAACTTCAGGTTCATCTGTCAAATACCCCTGTCACACCTCCACCTCCAGAGCTTGCTCAGCCTTTCTCCTGACCTGAACACTTTCCTTTTCCTTACAGCACTCTCTTCTTCCCTCCCAAGACCTTTAAGGTCCAGCTAAAGCTGTAGCTCCTGGACAGAGTTGCCCATGCCTCACCATACTCTGCAGAGGTCCCACTGCCTGCATACCAGATCATGCTCCCACTTGCATGTGCTGGCCTTTGCTGGGTGCGTGTTATGCCTGTAATGGCTGCACAGGCAGAAGTCCTCTTCAGACCTGTCCATGCACCCAACCTATGTGGAACATAATGCTAGGCATAGGGCCTCCCTCATTTGGGAAAAGCCAAGTATCAACTCCAGTTCTAGCAGAGGAGGGAAGGGGGCCTCAAAGGGTACTTCCTCCCTGACGCACAGGGTTAAAAGCCTCTTCCAGGCTGATGCCCTGAGCAAGCCACAGCATATGGCAAAAGAAAGGCCATCTGTCTGTCCACCACTACACACAGGGAGGTGCACACTTCACATATGCTTGCAGGTTAATAGACAGGTGAGCCTTTAGGTAAAACAGCATGAGGAAACCAGAAGGCACAGGGATCAGATACTGCTTGCTGTGGATAAGACCTGGAGTAAGTCTCATTCCTTTGTCTCCATTTTCCCATTTGTAATACAAAAGATGAGCCACACAAGGCCCAAACAGCATGAGCAATTTAGTGGGACCCTGTCTCACTATGAGAGAGAGAGAGAGAGAGAGAGAGAGGAAGAAGGAGGAGGAGGAGGAGGAAAAGAAGGACAAAAAGGAGAAGAGAAGAGAAGAGGAAGAAGAGGAAGAGAAGGAGGTAGAAGAGGAGGAGGGTTTCTGGGAGTGCAGCTCAATGCAAGGTCCTGGTTGTAATCTCCAGTATCGCCCCCACACATAGAAACCCAGAAACGGTGAAATGAGTAACATTCAAGTCCTTCTGGCCCTAAGAGGCTTAACTTTCACTAATCAGCACCCTAATCAGAGGAGACAAGTAAAATAAATGCTTTCATTCCATCTTACAGGCAAGCAAGCTGAGTCTCCACAAGGCTATGTGACCTGTCCAATCTGGGAGGCTAGAACCAGGGCCCCTACCACCAATAGAGTGGCCTCGTTGCACTCAGGGAAGGCAGTAGGAAGGAAAAAATGCACACCAAATGCCAGATGTACCAGCCTGAGCTATGTGGTGTCATTTACCCTTAGTCCATTTGAGATGACATCATAACCCAAGCCCTTGACTAAGGACACCAAGGTCAGAGAGGCGACTTACTTACTAGTCAATTTACTACCCTGCCACAGACAGTGAACCCTGAAATGCACACAAACACAGTGAAGGAAGATGGCAAGGTTTCAGGCCACAGGGACATTAAATCAAGAGTGTTAATCACACCTCAACTTGTGATTGAGTCAGGATCAATGACTGCTGAGCCTGGATGTTTCCCACAATGGGAGGGGCAGCGTTAGGTGAAAATGGAGGGGGGGCAGCTCAGAAAGGATTAGCAGGCTCCAGCAGCCCCTCCCACCTGTCCTTCACCCTGCCTACCCCATAGCAGGGAACTTTGCTCCCACTGCCAAGGGTTGTAGAGGGGATATGATGCCCCTTTCTAAAAGGTAGAAGAGAGCGAGGATAATGTAGGAGTTAAAAGTGTGAGCTGGGGAGCTGAAGTGTGAGCTGGCAGGAGGAGCTGAGGAAAGTTCAATGAATGGAACAGAAACATATTGACAATAGCAAAAAGAAACAATTACTATGCATTTTCATATGAGATCCCAGGAATAAATCAGGTCTTGCTTTTGCTTATTCAACAGAAATGAGAGGGAAAAAAGAGCAGTAGACTGGGAGAGACGAGGAGGACACAGCAGAATGCAGACGCCTGCACTCTGTGACTCCTCATCTCCCTTAAGCTCTCAAGTGTGTTTTTGACATATGGGCTGGCACAGGGGTCAGAAGGAATAACACTGTGAGCAGAAAGGTTCAGGGTACTGTATCCAGGGTACCCACAAAACAGACAACCCCAAACTAGCAGAGGTGCTATCCCACCTACTTGGCAACTTTGTATATCAAGAAGTAGAAATTACTTTTTAAAAGAGAGAAAGAAACAGGTTTTACCTGGAGATGCAATCTTCAAGATTCCTGGCACCCATTGCTCAAGGGAGCCGGTGTTTGACTTCGAGAAAACTCTGACTGCCTTTGTCAAACCTTCAAGGTAATCCTACAGTCTACTCTCTCAGTAGAAGTCATACCAAAGACAGAAAGCAACTCCTGTCTAGCAGGCCATAAGCAGGTAGGGACCACTTCTATGGGAGAGGTAGAAGTACCCTCTAGGGATTCTGACAGTCACACAAGGCACTGCACTGTCAGCCTGTGAGTAGCTAAAATCCAGAAGGAGCTAAAATCTAGACTTGACTCAGGATCTTGTCTACCAACACCAGGCATATGGACCCAGGATGACCTTGGGCCTTTCTTTCCCAGCTCATCAGGAGAATGTAATCAAACATCTGCAAATAGGCACCAAAACCACCTCACCTCAGAATGCTCAAAATTCAAAACACCTGCTTAAACTGAATGCATTTTCTTTGTGTGTGTGAGACACACTATGAACAGTGCCTTTTGCATAGGAACTGTCCTTGTATCCTAAAAACATGCTTCCCCTACAGTGGCTTCTATATCAAGGCTGGGTCTCTTTATCCCTTCATTCAATAACTGAGCCTTGGGCCTGAACTATTGGAGAAATCATAACTCTGGACTCAAAGAGTCCAAGAAGGTGCACTTTCAGAGTATCTTTCTCTAGTAAGGACCATGAGAAATCAGAAGAAACTAACGAATCTGCTCCATCTCTGGGCTCCTCTGCATAAGTCCTCTATCTCGAGTCTCCTGACTTATCATAGCTAGTAGTTAGGAAGAAGTCATCTGAGATGAAAGAAGGTTATAAGAATGGGGACAGACAATGGGCTACCTTGAGGAGCCC
>PVKN010009897.1:0-23255 GCA_004027915.1 Capromys pilorides
GGGGAGGAAGGGAGGAAGGGAGGGAGAGAGAGGGAGAGAGAGGGAGGGAGGGAGGGAGAGCGAGAGGTGCTGTGGGGCACTAAAGCGGACTCATGGACGGGCCTCCAAGAAGTTCATGGTGGTGTTTGGTGATGTGGTCTTGGGCATGTCCACTGATTCTTCCCCATCTTTTTAGTCATGGAGGGAGCTACACAGATTAATTGAGTTCATTTTGGCAGGTTCGTACAGGCAAGTAATATACTTTAATCATTTCTTTCCCTCAACCTCCTCATCTCACTCACTCTCCCTAGTTTCAATTTATTTTGGAGGGGTCAATGTGTGCCTTGTATTTTAATTACATGGACAACCCAAGGAGAAGTTTCAAAGCACATGCGATCAGTTCAAAGACAGAAGCTTAATGAGATGTGGAAGGGACTTAGTGACACCACAGAGTCGGGAGGGCTGGAAAAAAAAGGGGGAGGAATGGAGTGGATGGAGAGCTCAGCAGGCATTCGTCTTTCTGAAGTAATTTTAGAATTTATTGGAGGAGAGGCTGTCTGTCTGCCTGTCTGTCTCTGTCTCTCTCTGTCTGCCTCTTTTTCTTGCTGGAACCCAGGTCCTTGAAGCTGAGCTACATCCTCTGCTCTTTGTGTTTCATTTTGAGACAGGGTTTTGCTCAGTCACTAAGTTGCCCATTGCCCAGACTGGGCTTTAACAGTGGATCCTCCTGCCTCAGCCTCCCAACTTGCTGGGTTACAGGCACACAGCCCCATGCCTAGTTTCCCTCCTGCTGCTTTCTTCTTTTCTTTCTGGATGCTTCCACAAAATATACTGTTTTAATTGGAATTTGTTCGGCAGACAGCTGCTCCACACCCAAAGGAAATAAAAAGGTGTGAAGTTCCCGAGGATGCTGGCCTGGGACTGCAGGAGTCAGTTGGAAAAATCTTAGCTTTAAGAAGGTGGCAGAATTACATAATTATTCGCAGCTCATAAAATGAAAAAAAAAAAATAAGCCTCTTCTAAATATGAAGTTGTGAGATAACACAAAGCACAAATTCTGGACTTGCGGAGGGTGCACGCGCCTCTTCCTCTCCCACGCAGAAGCCTGCCCCTCGACAGGCTGTGGGCTGATTTGCACCCCGCGTGCCCCAGGCCTGGCAGGAGGCCTGGTCTGCAGCCGCTCCTCCACCTCAGTGCCTGCCCGGAAGGGCTTGGGACAGGGTCTGGAGTGCAGCAGGTTGGAGGGGCGCTTGGTGGCCACCCAGAGGTGGCCCGACCAGGGCACGGCCCCCAGGCCTCTTCTCATCCCCTCACTGACCGAGTGCCAGGGCAAGGTCCTCAGATAAGTCTCAGGAGCCCGAAGCTCTGGGCAGCAGCCTGCTTGCCTCTTCCTCCTGGTGAGGCGCAGCCTTGCAGAGCCGGCTTCGGTTTTCAGAGTGGGCGCTGCCTGTGAGCAGCCTCAGGTGGTGCATGTGGTGGTTACACGTGATACAGGGGGTTGTGTCAGGGTGCCTATCGAACCCCTGGGGTTCCTGAGGGAGGCATGTGAGGTCCTCTCCTGCAGGGTTGACCCATCCACAGGGCCACCAGGGTGAAGGATGCATGGAGCAGGGCAGGAAGGGTGTGGTGAGTCCCCAAGACTGGGTTCTGCAGCGCAGGGAGGAGAGGAACCCAGGTGGATGGACCAGGGCCCGGGATGCCACCTGTGGGGCCACCATGGTGGCACTGCAAGGCTGAGGGACAGGTAGTGGGGACCAGGCTCAGCCCGTGAGCAGTTTGAGGGAGAGGATGTCTCGTGGGCAGAGGCTTTGCAGGGTGAAGCGGTGGAGCAGGAGTACCAAGCCACCACTTCCAGGGTGGGCCAAGGAAGTGGGGGAGGGACCGCCGTTGGTGGGCGAGGCCACCCCAGCGAGGTCAGAGTGTGAACGGTGTGATTGGCAGCATGGATGCTGCAGAGACCTCAAGCAACACGGCGCTGCCACACCCTGGTTGGGAGCAGCTGGTGGCACTGTGAGAGCTCAAGGCACACGCGGGAGAGGGACAGAGGACAGGGGCCGGCTCGTCTGCGCAGGCCCTTGGTGGCTGGAGGCCCTCAGCGAGGGTCCGCCGCTAGGTCTGGGGCGGAGCCACTCCCCGCTGCCTAGGTGGGCCTGGAGTGGCTGTCCCTCTTCTCCGACGTGATCTAACTTAATTTCTAGAGAAGCACATCACCTGAAGTGGGAATCAGACCCATTAAGACTTTGACCGGGGGAGACCAAGTGGTCAACAGCGTGTCTATCTGGCGGTGTCCACCACGGCCTCACCACATTCCCCACGGAAGGCGTCTCCTGAGCCGCCCGTAGGTGCCCGAGCTTTGCCGCAGAGGGCTTTCTGCTATAGACTATGAGCTCCTGCCATGTGTAGACCCAGCGGGGAAGCGAGGCGACTGCTCGCTGGCGGCTCACAGTCCGGAGAAGAGCTGTATCTCCGGAGACATCGAGGTGAGTAAGCCACCCACGGAAGCAGTGGCATCCAGCTGGCATGTGGGTGCTCCGGGCCAGCGAGGCGAGGGAGCCCGGACTCTCAGACGATTCTGCTCAAACCGGCTCGAGTCCTCCGTGAGTCCTGCCAAGGGGAATGAATGGGCCTCGTGCGGTGCTGACTGTGGCCACGAAGGGGTTAAAATGACAAATAAATGACTCTATTTAGACTTGAGCGTTTCTGCCTTTTTTTTTTTTTTTTTTTCCATTTTGCCTCAGTGTTCGATGCGACAGCTTTTGTTTGCTCACACTTGCCTCTCTTTTAAAATTCTCCTATCAGCAGTAAACGCAATTCCTTTTTCCTATAACATCTTGAGCTTCGTTTTCAGCGATGGGAGAAGTTACTCTTGCATTTCTTGAAACTGTAACATTGTGCCTAACTGGGTGGGGTGGGCCGGGTGCGGGAGTTATAGTAATTTAGATCTCAAAAAGCGGCGCGCATCCAGATGGGCCATCGGAAGTGTGCCTGATGGTTAGTCATCTATGAGAGTGTTTCTTTAACCTCAGGGGAGGCTCCATTGCTGGAATTCTAGGAAAGGGCTGATTTGGGGGGCCTATCTGGGCGAGGGCAGCGTGGCCAGCGCCACGGTGAGGTCACCACTTGGGGTCTGACTGGGGGTGCAGAGTCCAGCAGGAGGGGCTCAGCCCTCCCCATCCACCATCAGGAGGAGGCCCTTGGAGGCCAGGATGCCATTTGTGTCTCAGCCTGGGGCCATCACATGTCGTTCCTGCTTCCCTAAAGTCAGCCAGATGCCAGTGGGGGGGTCCCGGAGAGCAGCTGGCCTGTCGTCTCTGCAGGGTCCTCGAAGCGCAGGATCGCACTGGCGACTTCGGGAAGAGAACTCTGCTCCCCGCGCTGGCCTTCCCTGACCGCGCCTGTGGCCTTACCCCTTTCCCATCTCGCACCCCCAGGCCTCATCTGGTCACGCTCGAGTATCAACCTGTGGCCATGCACAGCATAGCCCGGAGACCCACTGATGGCCAGCGTCCTCCTCCGAGTCTGCGTGGGGGTGGCGGCTGTGGTTGTGCGCGGTGACTCTGCAGGGCCCGGGCGCTGAACCATGCAGGCTCGGCAGCCTGGTATTTCCGAAAGTCTTCTGTGTATATGGCGGGAGCACAGCATTACCACTCTAAAGGAGCCCGAGGAGCAGCCAAATGCCAGTGGCGTTCTGTCATGTGGGCTGCAGTGTAAACTGCGGCAGGGTTGAGCTGAGGACTCTGGAGAAACCTGTAAGTAATTAAGCTCGCCCTGCAGGAAGGTAGTAGGAGCCCGCCGCCCATGAGCACCAGAAAGGCCAGGCCTTGCTTGGTGGTTGTACTTTTCTTCAAGTATTTTTAATATAAGTAAATAAAGACTTTTGGCAAGATGAAAACATTTTGTATCTCATTTCTAACCTAAGGAAGAAGGAGAAGAAGAAGGAGATGCAGCCACTGTCGGTCACATGTTTTAAATTGCTGAGGTCAGGACAAAACTTAGATTACCCTGTTTCAGCAATTCCTAAGCCATGTTCCTGGGAGTAGAGTAGAAGACACTGCGCTGGGGGTGGCTCCCCTTCTCCAGTCCTCCCCTGCTCTGCAGGATCCCGGCGTGCTGTGGTGCTCCCAGAACGCTGCTTGCCTGGGCGAGCCTGGGGCTTCTCACCCCGCGCAGTCCTGCCGCAGCCTCTCTTGGGACTGGGATGCTGCAGTGACCGTCAAAGCTTTGTCTTGCTGGGGATCCTGGAAGGGGACCCAGGCCCATTGGGGGTCTGCTAACAGGGCCAGTGGGAAGGGACGGAAGTTGGAGCAGCGGGGCGGATGACAGACGGATGACGGAGCGGGCCGAGCTGCTCGGGCCCACCACGCTCTTCTGGGGCGCCACTTTCCCTATGTGCTCCTGAAGCTCTCTCTGCACTCACAACAATGGAAGCATGAGGAAAAGTCTTTAAAGTTAGAGAAGAAGCTCACTGGACTGACGAGGCTCTGGGCCACGTGAAGGTGGCCCGCGGGCCTGTGGAGCAGCTCACAGCGCCTTTTCCTGCAGGGCTTGGGGGTCTGCCTCGGCCTCTGGGAGGAGGCTGACTTGGGACCCGAGCTTTCTGGCCTGGCACCGCTGCTTTTTATTCCCATAATATTGGGCCAGAGGTTTGGCTTCTTTCTTTTTAAATCCTTTAAAATATTATGTTTATAAATTAAGAATTTGTTTTAGATAATTTAAACTACTAAAATTTAATTTTAATGATCTCTGCCTCGGCAGTTGGCCATGCTCTAGAGAAGCACTTGTCTGCCTGTGGTGCGGTCTTCCCTCACTGAGCTCTGACTGCTGCATGCCAGGCTGAGGGCCCTGGCAGGCCTCACAGGATGAGGGGCTAAGGGTCACAAGGCCTCCAGAAAGGGACTGCACAAAGCATGGGCCCCCAGGGACAGAGCTGACCTGGGCCACAGCAGACTGCTGCAGGCAGGGAGATGGGGACTTCTGAGGCTAGGTGACAGGATCTCTTGGCCCACCCAGGGCGGACTGCATTTATACTACTAATTTGTCTTAGTAGGAATTAATTTACTGTCAGCTGACTGTTTCTTCCTTGTGCCAATCTTTCTGTTCGTGCCTGATGCTTTCAGTAACTACTTTGAAGGTGACAGTTCGCAGTGCAGTAACTATTGTTATTCTCTTAATATTTGCTTATGAAATTTGTTTTTGTTTTTTGTAATAAAAACAACAGGCTACGACAGAAACCTGTTGTGTTGAAATAAAGTTGTATGTTATATAAAACACAAGCTAGTAATGCAGCAATATATATGCTGCCTTATTAATATTTTCAATGAGATCTCATGGCGAACCTACCAGATGTCATAGTTTTGAAGTAGCAATGAGCGTCAGTGACATTTTGAGATATTCGCAACAACTTCAATGTGATAAGAAAATATTGGTGGCTTCCACTGGTGACAAAGTCGCCAACTTGCAAACACTGCTGAGGTTTCTTTGCTAAGTTCTCAAAGCGCGAGTTCTAAATGTGTTAGTTGAATCAGGGGAGACTTTTCTTTCCGTCCAAGCCCACGAGTCCCTCGCGGGGAAGAGTTGCTGTGAATCAAAGCTAGGCTCGCTAGGGGCCGGCGTGCTTCGATCTCTGGCACCACACACCATGCCAGCCCTGCCCCCAAGGTGGGCTGAGTCAGCCAGAGTCCGGGCACAGCAATGCAGCTTGTAATCCCAGCACTGGGGAGGAGAAAGCAGAAGGATTGCCATGAGTCTGAGCTGTGTAGTGAGACCCTGCAACAACCAAATACTTAAAAAAAAAAAGGTTAGGCTTGCCTGGGTGGGAGTGAGAGCCGAGTAGGAGAGGAGAGCCCAATCTGCACGGACAAAGCACGGCCACCAGGAGTTCCTGTGGCACGGATCCCGGGGTGCACCCTGGGTGTCGGGAGCTCAGCTGCCCTCCCCCAGGCTCACTGCTACAGCTCCTCATTCTGTTCGCCACTTTGCTGTTTTTAATTTTTTTTTTAAAAAAAGCTCTTGCGTCCACTCATGCATTCCCGTCTTGTCCACTCACGGCCTTTCTCGGCAGCCCCTTCCTGAAAGCCTGACTCTGAACTAATCTCAGGTCCTTTCTGGCTCTCTCAGTGCTGTCAATCATTTCAGTATTTCTAAATTACAGGATTTGCTTGGGAGCCCCAGGACTTGGGCAAATACTCTAACAGCAGCACCGCCGGGCCAACCGCGCTTGCCCACAGGGCCCCACTGAAGGCCTCACTGCTTGTGAAGGTGAATCATATAATTTGCTCCTAACTTGAGTGAACTGGCAAGATCCAAAGATTCACAGCCAAAATTCCAGGCCCTGCCTGGTTCCTTGCACATTCTCACAACCAGGAAATTGCTTAGTAATTCACCGAATACTTACAGAGAACTTTTTCTTGTCTGAGGCACCTTACTGGGACTTGTAGGGCAGCATTTGGGACACCCCATGGGGCGATGAGTGAAATTAATGCAGAGTTGTAGCCAACATTTAAAACAGGAAATAGAAAATAATAGAAAATGCTAGTTGTAAATGTTTCATTTCTTAACAAAAAGTATGTCTTAAGTCTACATAAGCCAAGCAGTGTGTATTAGCGTACGATATGGAGTTTATTTATCTATTTATTTATTAATTTGGTATAGGGTCTCAGTACACAGCTCGGGCTCATAGTGATCTTCCTGTCTCAGCCTCCCCCATGCTAGGATTGCAGGTATGTGCCACCATTCCTGGTTTTGGGGCCAACACAGCATGTGGTACTGGGGGTTGGACTCAGGACCTTGCTCTTGCTGGTCTTTCTTTGCTGCACAGTACAGTACAACCATCTAAGTTATGGCAGATATTGTAAGTAATCCAGGGAGATTTAAAGCGTGTAGCAAGGTGTGCATAGGCTCTATGCAAACACTCAGCATTTTATATCAAGGACATGAGCATCCTTGGGCTTTGGTATCTGTGGGGGCCTTGGAAACCTCCTCAGAGCACCAAGGGATGACTGCATGTAGTGCTATCAACACAAAGGGCAGCCGTACAACCTGTGAACCTATCAGAGCAGCTGGCACAGGGCGGAACCTGTGCCCGCCCACAGGTGTGTGTCCACCCCTGAGCAGATGTCCACTCCTGGAGGTCTGGACAGTGTCGGGTGTGCTCTTCACTGGGAGGCCAGCAGAACTGCCAGCATTGCTCGTCTTCAGATGAGTGGATGTAGAAGAGGCCCGGTTGTGGCCCTGCCCATCCTTGCGGGCACCTAGAACTCACAGACCACATAGGGGAGGGGCTCAGTTTATCTTGAGAGCAGGGGCTTCCACCAACAGGTTTTAAACAGGGAAGTGATGTGACAAGGTTTGTGTCACCTTATGAAAGTCACTCTGTGCTCTGTGCATCATGGGCTGGTGGGTAGTGAGACCAGAGTGGGGGATGCACGGAGGGAGACTGTGGATGCCTGGCTGAGGTGATGGGGGAGGGCCAGGGTACCAACACAGGGACTCTGAGAGAGGCAGGTGGACAGTCCTTGGGGAGAGGAAGGTCAGGAGGGACAGGCCCAAACGGGAGGGGCAAATGTCCATAAGGGCTTGCAGATAAATATCTTGACCTCTGTGGCCTTGGCAACCACTGGTGCCGGTAGTGAACTCCACTTTGGTGTTGTGCAGCAGAACACACATAGTTTGTAGATACTCAACACTGGAGGGTGTTCTAATTAAACTTTATTTGCAAAAGTAGGTACAGGGCAGGATTCCCATAGTTGGAGATTTGGGACTCATCCTAGGATTTCATCCTAGGGTGATGACTTCTCCACTGGCTGTGGGCAACGTCTGGAGGGGCCTTTGGTGGTCGCAGTTTGGGAAGGAGGTTCTGTCTGCACAGCACAGCCCTGTTAGCCCTGTACCTCCCCGTGCACCCCAGTGTCACGGCTGACGGATCCCAGGCTGGGGCAAGAATGATCTGGCTATGGCGAATGTTGAGGAGAGGAGCCAATGATGTTACCTTTCTTTCCATAACGGGACAAAAAAAAAAGTCATAGAAAAGTAATAAAATTTTAATGAAGCTTCCTTTAGTAACTAAAAGCTTAAGCAGGATCGACTCACCCTAGCAAAGTAATATCCATTTCTTTTTAGGACATGTTTGTAGGCAATCATCTAGGTTTTATTTCTTTTCCAGATAGGAATGCTGTATTGATTAACATCCCCTGGGTCTCATGCATTCAGGAAATATTCAGGAGATGACTGTGTCGCTTGGAGACCGCTGCGGTTTCCCCTTCTCCAATGACCCTGCACTTCCGGTCGCGTAGGGCTGCCCCAGCGTTCAGCTTCTTCGGACTGAAGAGACCACGGTTTCCCCGAACGTTGGACCTCAAGTCGTCGTGGCTGGCGTCTTCCAGCCCTGGGGATCTCTGCTGGAACATGGTATGTGATTAACCAAGTCTGCTAGTTCTCCCGGGCTACTTTCCAGATTCTTCCTGGCTCCCATTTGTCTCCGAGGATCCTTCTGGAAATGGGTTGTCGGCCACGCTGGATGACTGCCTCCCAGTCCCAGCCAGCCAGGTGTCCCCGCAGCGCCGGCGAACTCCTCGCCCCTCGCGAGCCTTCACACACACTGCTAGGCAGCGTGGAAGCCGCCAGCACGCCCACCTAGCACTTGCTGTGCCCCAGGAGCAGGGACAGAGGTGTAGTGTCCCATGTCCTGCCCTTATCCTCTGAGCCACCAGACCCGAACTGCTCTTCCATTTTCTGCGATAGGGCTGGGGAGATAGCTCCATGGCACAAGTGCCTGACTAGCAAGTGCAAGATCATGAGTTCAAACCTTGGTCCTGCAAAAAATAAAATAAAATAAAATAAAATAAATAAATAAATAAATAAAATAAAATGGAAAACCATTTCCTGTGATTGTTTTAGAAAGAAAAATTCTGTTCTTAGGAGGTTTGTAAATTATTTGCAAGTTTCACCATATGGTTTAACTGTACTGTTTAGCATATTAGAGTATCAGCCTTTAAGAAAACATTGTTGCCTCATCAAATGAAATTTAATACCTTAACGAGCTGATATCTCATGTCAATGCTTTGAGAAATACATATACACATGTCATTCTCATGTTGAAAACTACATCTTCCCTTGCATTCCTATTTCTTTGTATCATCCCCCACAGATTTTTCTTAAATAAAACTTTCATCTTAGAGTAGTTTTACATTTATAGTACAATTGCAAGAATAGCGCAGGCAGTTCCTATATCGCTCACGCCTGTCTTCCCCTATGATTATCCTGTTACAATAGCACGGAGCACTGAGGGTTGATGTGCCCAACCCAGCAGGTTATGACTAACTGAAGGCTTCACCCTGCTCGATTTCCTGAGGCTCCTCTCCACGTCCTCCGCGCGCGCTCTGGGATGGCAGGTTTACACTTCATCCCTTCACTCCCTCTGGATGTGACAGCTTTTACGGCTTGCCTTGCTTTCAGTGACCTTGACCATTTTGAAGACCGTCGGTCAGGTATTTTGCAGGGTTCTGGCCATGGGGACTTACCTGGTATTTTTCTCGTGACTCTATGAGGTCGGGAGTTTCGAGCTGGAGGTGGCAGAGGCGACCTGCAGTGTCTTCTGCGGCCTGCCAAGAGCTCACGCTGTCAGCATGACAGATCTCTGCTGTTGGCGACCTTTGTCACTCAGCTGGCCAGCCTCGGCCTGGTTTCTTCACTGGGAAGCTACTCTTTCTCTGCCGTCCCTGCCGTCCGTCCTCTTTGGCAGGAGGTCAGGTAGCACCACCCACGCTCGGCGGGTGGAGAGCCGCACACCACATGTGGAGGGCAGGCCATCGACGTACATTATTTGGAATTGCTGTCTGCTATGGATTTATCTCCTCTCCCCTCCTTCGTTACTTATTCAGCCCGTGTCAGTGTGGGCTCATGGGTATTTGTCTGACACTTCTGGCTACAGTTCAATACTATGCTATTTATTTTGTTGCTCAACTTGTTCTGCTTTTGGCCATGGAGCTCATCCCACTGGCTCCTGGATCCCGCTGCCCTGTCCATGTAGCTCTCGCTGTGGGCGTGTGGCTGAGTGGAGCACATTCTGGCTTTCTGGCGCCACAAGATGCTCTGGGTTCCTCTTGAGTATTTTCTGTCCCAGGCCCAGCCCAGGGTGAGCTGTCCCTCCAGGGAGCCCTGGTTGTTTTCACTGGAGAATGTCAGGAACCAAGATCTAGGCGCGAGGCCTGCTTCTAAGTCTGCTCCGATGTCCCAGCGCAGGGTAGGGGTGAGTGTGGGCTGCATGTGCGTGTGCAGCTGCGGGCCAGGCTGGTCCAACGTGAGGCTCTTAGCCTTTATGGAGCTCAGCAGGAGCCCGTGCTGCTCTGCCTTGAACCCTATGCCAGGGCTCACCTGACCCTACTTCCTGCTACCTTGCAAGTAGGTCATAGTCCGGCCACACTGCCCTACTCAGTGTGTTGGGTAAATATACCTTTGTAAGCCACACCACAGAAAGTGTTAGACATGGGCCTTTTTGAGACATGAAGCTCTGAAAGAGCTAGGGCAGTCCCTGGAAGCAGGACCCTCACATTCCTGGGGTGTAGGGGGTGTGCTGGCTACTCTGCAGGGCCGGGAGGCACTGCCTTCCCAGCTGGCCACCATGTGCACTCAGCTGGCCCTGGACTCTGGGGTGTGGACCACTGCATGGGGCCTGGTCACTGACGCCATCTGCTGAGCTGCTAGGTGATACAAGTGTTAGGTCCCCAACTATGTCCAGAGCACGAAGCCTGGGTTCCTTAGCAAGGCTCCTAACTCCTTGGGAGGATGGCGGGAAGCCTGTGCCAATGGGACAGACATGGGGGGGGAGGATATTGCCTGGGGGAGGCTCCAGGCCACACCTGATGTGAATGCCACCAAGCACCACCTTGCAGGTGACATCTGCCAAAGATGCATGGTGGTTGCTGTTGCCCAGTACACATCAGACTTATTTCTTAGGGACAAGCTGTGCCCAGGTCTGTGTGGAGGCAGGGGACAGTGATTACTGGATGCCTCCAGGGTGGAGGAGGGCTTGGTCCACCTCTGGTTGGCTGGCACATCTCCTGGGCCTGTGGGTGTTGTCAGGAACATTGAGGTCACTGTGGATAACGAACTTGCTCTTGCTAAACATTCTGCAGGCTCCTGGTGTTTGAAGTCATTTTGCCTCTCTGTGCAGGACCAGTTGGGATGTGGCAGCTGTCCATGGAAGCTTTCTGCTGTCAGGAGAACAGGGACGGATGTCACCACTGACACCACGGTGCTGGCGACAGCTTCTCTTGCATGCACAGGAAATGCCTGGACTCTAGGCATGCCCGGCCACTCCTGCCCTGGCATAGTTAAAAATGCGCCATCTGAGGATAAGTTGTGACTTTCACTGTGACCTTTCCTCACTCTTCCTGTGCATACAGCAACCCATGGCTGTGAGGAAAGAGGACCAGGAAATGCAGGGCCTGCTAGGAAGCTCTGGGTGTGGACGGCATGTCCGCCACAGACGTTCGAGGTTCTCCAGCTGTTCAAAGCATAGCACGCTCTGTCCAGCACTTTCCATGGCCAAACTGGTTGGTCCTGCCTCTTGAGTTCTGCTCTGTCTTCACAAACCACACTGCTAGAATCCAGGGTGCCTGACTCTTTGAGCCCTGAATATAGGAAGGAGGATGTGGGGTGCTCCACCAGCTCAATGTCAGGGTTGAACCTGGGCAGCACCCCATGGCATGGACCTAAGGAATGTATCAGTGTCAGATTAATTTACCAGCCATCCTGTAACCAAGACCTGTCTCAGTCTGTTTGGGCTACTCAATCACCATAGATGAGGTCACTGGTATGCAGTGGTGGGGATGTGCTGCCCATGGTTCTGGAGGCCAGGAGGATGGAGGTACTGGGTCTGACGAGGACCTCCGCTTCTTAGGAGGCACCCCAGCCACCTCCTCCCATGGCAGAAGCAGCAAGGGCTCCCCTGGACTTGCTCTCTAAGATCACAGATCCCATGCGGGAGGTCTCTGCCCTCATGGCTCAAGTACCTCTCCCAAGCCCCATCTCTTCACGCTTTTGCACTAGGAATTAGGCCCTACCACAGGAGTCGAGGACTGGCACACAGGCCTGCAGGCCGTAGTAAGACCTCTTATCTGAAAATTCACTACTGACTATCATTGTTTTGCTTTTATTTTTTCTAGAATATAAAACAAAACAAAATCAAGAAAAACAGAATTCCCAAGTCCCTATTTTTCTGTTTCTCATGTCGGAAGTACTCCTCAGAGAGCACGTGTGTCACTGCTGGTGACAGACGCTGCGACTGCCAGGCTGGAGACGCTGCAGTGCTCCGCGTCTGTGGAGGCCACTCGGAGCACTGAGGAGGAGCCTTTCTTATTTATTTTCAGGAGGGTTGTGATGGCTAATCATGAACGCCAGCTTGGTTGGAAGAAGAAGTGCCTAGGACTTGATGAAGCTCATTTCTGGCATGGCTGTGGGTGTTGTTGCCAGGGTGGCAGGGTCACAAGGTCTCTCCAGTCACTGATGGGTGAATCCATCCATGGCAGCCCAGTCTGGAGTGACGCGAACAGGAGGTAGGGCCTACGTGCAGGGAAAGGAGCGGGGAGGCGAACTTGGGGACTGCAATGGGTCCTGGGCCCTTCCCCTGGGCTCTTGTTCTCTCTGTTCTGGCCGCCAGGAGGTGAGTGGCTTTCTTTGCACCTTGATGCTTCTGCTTCCCACAGGCCCAGAGCAATAGAGCCAGAAAATGAGGGGTTGGATGCCTTGCAGTGCTGAGCCAAGACTAAGTCTTTCCTTCTTTATGTCATTTATTTCAGGTGTCACAGTGACAAGAGGCTAGCGTAAGGGTGTTAGGAGGGACATTTGTCCTTTGGGGTAAGTAAGGGTGGAATTGGAGGAAAGAGTGTTTGTGGCAGTGGTGTGAAGTTTGTCACACCTGCTGCCCCTTTTTGTCACAGATATTTTTTGAAGCTTTGTGGAAAGTGCAAAGCATGGCTGGACACGTCCAGGACGTCCCACTGTGCTCCTTGAAATGTGACAGGGCCACTCTTCTCACCCAGGGGGCGCTGGTCCTTTACCCTTCATGTATGACTGGCTTTTTAATTGACCATGGCCTGCCGAATACCGTGGGAAGCGTGTGGGGTGACTTCAGGGCTGCAGCTGGCAGCACAGCTTCTTCCTCTTGCATGTAGGTCCCTGTGGCAGGAGCCTGAAACGGGTCACATGGAACACTGATGCGCCGCAGCACTCCTCTTAGGGCCTGGCAGTCCCGCTGATCCGCCAATGGATCACGAAGGTGGAGAGTATGTCTGTGTGTGGGGGCACAAGAAGAGCCCTGCACGAGGAGCTGCCAGGGCCCCAGCTGTGACTCTGAGTGGAGAGCGGGCATCACCTTATGCTACTGTGATTTGGCGGATTTTGTAACACATCAAATGAATACTGATTTATTTTTGAAAGTTATGAAATGTGTAACTTATGCCGTATATAGGAATATCATAGACTGGAACCTGCCATGCATAGAATTAAGAAGAAAAATGAACAACTTCCAGGGCAATACAAAGGAAAGTAATTTATAATAAAATACTATGTGAATGCTATAAGGACAATTGTGCTTGAAGTCACAAAAAAACAGTTGTGTCTAGAACTACCAGGGGCCCACCTGTACCCCGGGTAGTCTGCTCCTTGAGTGACAGTCATGAGTGACGTCGTCACCACCCATGTGGTTTTCCAAAATGGTGACTGGTCACACTCAAAAAACAAGAAATAAAATTTGATCTCTATTAACATAGCAGTCATAGTCGTATAATATCGATTTTATATAAAATCAACAGTGTTTCCAGAATCCTCTGTGTGTAAACAGAAAATGCAGCTGTATTCTGGACCCAGATAATTGCAACCACACTTAGAAGCCACGGGAATGCGTCGCCAATAGGCAGAAGTCCTTCAGCCAGGAGGGAATGAGTACCATTGAGAAATATGCTTTAAAAAAACCCAACAAACAAAAAAAAACAAGAGAAAGAGTACCCAGAGAAATGGCCAAGACATGAGCAGATGGTTAAGATGTTTCTGTTGTTATTTAGATATCTTTGAATTATAGCTGACGGTTTTAACAAATAATAGTGTTTAGCAACTGTAGCACAAAGCCCAGGAGAGAGAAAAAACGGAAGTACATTCTTGTGTGAGCGTAGCCTGCATAAAAAGGGTATATTATCTATTGAAGGTAGACAGTGGTAAGTTAAAAATATATGCTATAAAGCCCAGTGCTACTATGAAAATAGCCCCTTAGATTGCTCACTGGCTAATAAAAGAGTGCAATTATATAAAAATGTTTAGCTCAAAAGGAGAAAAAACAGAGGGAACAAAAGACAGTTGGAATGCGAACAGCAAGTTTATAGATTTAAACTCAACCTTACCAATAAGCAGATTAAATACAAATGGCAAAATACCCAATTAAAAGATAGAGATTGTAAGGTTGGGTAAAAAAATCAAGAACTAATTATATGTTGTCTACAAACAAAAGCAAAATGTACCTGTAATGTGAAGATACATAGAGGCACAAAAGGACACAACATGATAATAACCACACAAAGTAGTTTATGATACTACTGTGCATTTTAAAATTTGTTAAAATAATAGATCTCATGTGTTTTTATTGCAATGTCGAAGAAAGGACTGGTTACTGAAGAAAATCTGAAGGGGCTGTTTTAGTATCAGATAAATTTCAGAACAAAGACCACTGACAAGGTGAAGAGGCCGTTTGATTTCATCATGATATCGAGTGAGTTTGGCCAATGCAGATCATCCCAATTTGTATGTCTAATAACAGAACCTCAAAATAAATGCAGCAAAATCTGATGAACAGAAAAGTCCTCAATTATGGCCAGAGATGTCAATACTCCTTTTTAAATTTTTGATAGAAAAAATACACAGATGATCGGCAGGGACAGAGGAGAGGTAACAATGTCACCAATGAACTCAGACTAATGGACATTTAGGGATGGCTGCCCAGTGATAGAAGAACAACCATCCTTTGCAGTTGGATGTGGCCTACAGATCATATTCTAGGCCATAAGACAAGTCTGAACAACTTAAGAGGTTTCAAGTAGGACAAATAGTACTTTCTGACCACAGTAGCATTAAATTAACAATTGGTAACTGAGAGACACCTGGACAACCCCCAACATTTGGAACTCAAGCAGTGCACTTGTAAATAACTCATCAGTCAAAGGAAAAACCAAATGTGAACTAAGAAAGTATTTTGAATGAAAAGCTGAAACACTACAGATTGCAGTTTGTAGCATGCTGCTGTCAGAGTTCTCAAGGTGAAATTTGCTGCATGAAATTTCTAGAAGACAAAGAAGATCTCAGGTTAATGACCTCAGTTTCTGCACTAAGAGATTTTAAAAAGCAGGGGAAACTCAAAGGAAGTAGAAGAAAGGAAATAAAATGAACAGAATGGAAATCAGTGAAACAAGGCCTTGACCCAAAGGGCCTGTAAAGTCAATAGAGAATATAAGCAAAACTAAAAGATGGTTTTAAAATATAGATCAGTGTAGTGGATAAACCTTTGTGTAGACCAATAAGGGGAAAAGAGAGAGGAAACAAATGACCAGTAGAAGAAAGAGGAAGGTCACACCCTTAGAAGCGAGAGCCACCTACAACAAGGGAATGCTGTGAGAGAGTTTCTGCCGATGACTTGGCAACGCAGGTGAAATGACAAATAGCTTGAAAGCCGTGAATTCCCAGTGCTCCTAATGAAAAAGGAGATGATAGCCTCAATAGTACTGTATCTTTTAGAGAAATTGCATTTGTAATTAAATACTTTCCCAAAATGAAAATGTGAAGCTGAAATGGCTTTATGGGCCAATCCTACCCAGCATGCAAGAAAACAATAGTATTGGTGCTACACAAACAGCACTGTTTAAATTTAAGAGATAAGGCTGCTTTCCAGTCATTTTATAGGCTGGTATTATCCTGATTTCAAAACAAGACAAAGGCATTGGAAAAAAAGAGAATGGTAGATCAATACTCTGGATGAGCATTGCTGCAAAAGTTCTGAAGAAAATTTTAACAAATTGAATGAAACCATACGCACCAAGTTAGAACACTGGGTGCAGGAATAGTCTGTCTTAGTTTAGCATTAAAAAAAAATCAATCAGTGTAGATGCATTATATTAAACCAGAAGCAGAACTGCCTCGTCATGTCAGTGGATTCCATCTTTATCTTCCCGTCGCAAGCATTTAGCAAAGTCCACTATACATTCCAAAGCAGAGCAGAACAAAGCAGACACCCCCCACCTCCAACAAACCAGGAAGTAAAGGTTTCTCCTCAGTGCGATATGGGACATCTGTGAAATCTCTTCAGGGAGCGGCAAGGACTGAATGCTTTTCCCCTAAGATTGGGAGCAATGCGAGGATGTGTCCTCCCGGTCTTCTACCTGGAATTGTTCTGGAGCTTCTAGCAAGGGCAAACAGGAAAGCAAGCAAACAAAGGACAACCCGGTTAGAAAATAAGAAGTAAAGCTGAGTTTATTAACAAATGACTTGATCGCTATGTTGAAAATATGATGCAATTTCCATAAGCGCTTCCAGAACTAGTACATTAGCAAGCTGGCAGTCTATATAATCAATATGCAGATATCAGTTGCATTTCTCTTTAATTTTCTTTTCCCCCTATTCTTTCTGAAGTACTAGAAACTTCAGAGGTGAAAATTTAGTGAGATATGCACACAGTCCCTTTTAATATATATTTAAAAATTTTTGAGACAGAGTCTTATTAAGTTGCTAAATTGAGCAGGTTATGCTTAAATTTATGATCCTTCTGCCCCAGCTTCCCACAGCGCTGGAATTACAGATGTGGACCACTACGTCCAGTTATCAATTAAATTTCTATATATTAAGAATGAAAAAATCAGAAATGGAAATTTCGATGTGCTTTCCTAATAGTATGAAGCAGAAAATATACAGATATATTTGAGAAATGATGTGTGAGTTGTATACCTTGAGACATACATTGCTGAGAGAAAACAAAGAAGACAGTGCAGAAGTGGAGACGGATACTACATCCTCGGGCCGGAAGACGCTGTTCATTGTGTAGATTTCGGGTACGCCCAATAAAAACCTCAGCAGTTTCTTTTTTCACGCTTGACAAACTGATTCTAAAATTCCTATGGAAATGAAGAGCCTAGAATAGCTAAGAAAAATTTGAAAATGAAGGTTAACATTATCTGACTTCAAGATCTCTCGTGAAAGGATAGTAATCAACTCGGTGCAGAACTGGCTTTTTTTTTTTTTTTAAAGATAAGTTGGTGGAGTAGAATCAATTCAGAATAAACATGCCTTCCAGGGAGCGCGCCTCATGCATGAGGGAAGAGGGTCATTGTTTCCGACATTAAATCTGGAACTTTGACCAGACACATCAAATGCTTTGACTTAAAATGAGCCCTACTCCTAACCTAAGGCCTAAAGCTGCGGGACTTGCAAAAAAGAAAATAGCAGAAAGCTCAGAGGGCATTGGGTTAGACAGAGATTTCTTAGCTCAAAAGAAAAGAAAACAAAACAAACAAACAAACAAAACCATATGATCCATAAAAGAATAAATTGATAAATTAACTTTTATCAAAATTTAAAGAAATTCTCATCAAAAGGCATCTCAGGAAGGTGAGGAGAAGGGAGAAAACATTTCTAAGTCACAGATATGACAAAACCTCGTGTGCAGAATATACGAAGAACTCTAAAATCTCAGTGATTAGAAAACCTCCCAGTGAGGCAAATTCCAACAGATCTGCACTGCAGCCGAGCGAGATCCGGGTGGCAAGCCTGGCACGAGAACGAGAGCGCTGCCAGCGCACACCCAGGCTCATGGAGAAGCCAGCGTTGGCAAGAACGTGGAGCCACGGGGAAGGCACCTCTGCCCGTGGCTAGGCTGTGGAGGGGCAGGCCACACTGGGAGGGCAGAGGGCAGCCATTCTGCGGCTGAGATGTGGGCGGGGCGACAGCAGCTCCGCTGGTGACCACTGATGTCGTGAAAGAACTCTGATGTCCGTCCCCAGCGCAGCCCACCACGTGCTCCACTCAGCAGCGCCACGACATGGACCAATTCCAAGACTGCTGCGCCGCGAGGAAGGCGCCAGGGTCGTGGCGCGCAGGCACCCAGAGCGCAAGCGGATGAAGTTTAGGAAACACAGCTCCTCTCTAGTTGACAGAAGGAAGATCTGTGGCTTCCTGAGCGTGGCGGGAGAGGGACACAGAAGCATTGTGAAAGGCACAGGAAACCCTGAGGGGCTGATGGGTGGCTCTGTTCCCTTGAGCGCAGTGGTGCTCCTACCCGCGTGGGCACGCGATACGTGCGCGCTGGCACATACACACGGATCCTCAGGAGAGCTAAGACTCTCAGCAGAACCTTCCAGACTGTGATCTGCAAAGTCGCTCCCCTCCGCAATGCCCTGCAGCCTGCCCTGCAACGCTCCTGAGCTGTGGAAATCAGTGTTGGTGGCTGACTTCTCTGCCCTGCACCCTCCTCAGGCTAGCTCTGCTCCAAGAGACCTTACTTGCCCTCAAACTCCACACTACAGCTCGGGTGTTTATGCCCTAGCCTGGGGGCACCCAGGTAATTGTTAAAACCTCAAACAGTCTCATTGTTTTTACCATTGTTTCACCCCACAATTACAGAGGATGTTTAGGGCTATTCTTTGGTTCCAGCCTATCATTTAAGAATCTTGGCTTTCTTGCCTGCTAATTTCTCCCATCTCTGTGAGCCCCTTTGGGGTTCTAGGTCTGAGGGAGACTTAGGGCTGCTCTGCTCAACCACCTCAGGTGCTCGAAGGCAGGAGAGCGGCTGAGCTTTCTGCTATTTCCCGGGTCGGTCTTGCTAAATGCCCAACGGATGGAGAATGTCCCTAGCGCTGCGCACCTCCATCGCTTCCCTTGCCAGGGACTCGACGTGCGTACTTTCTCTCCTGTGTCCTGGCCTCTAGCAAGACTCAGCCTTCTGACTGACTTAGAGGGAAGCATGGGCAACCCATCCACAGTTAGTAAGAAGCTCAGGAAGTCTCTTCCGCAGTTCAGGACCCATTTATTAAGTACAAACGCTTTACATAATGTGCCTGACTGGGCAGAACCATTCCCTCTTGTAAAAAGTGAAAACAAAAAGCTAATGTCTAGGCCTGCTTAGTCCGGTTACTTCACTCCCCAGACATGTGCTGTTTTCATTGGCGGTGACAGGACACGTTCTAAGTAATACTGGCTAATTAATTTACCTACAAAAGCAGGACACTAATAGGAGCAGTAGGTGTGCTGTCTGCGTGGCCCGAGGCACTCCAGGCTTCCACAGTATTTATTTGTGTGGTGGAGTCTGAATCACGCAGGTTAGCATGGACTCAGATTTTTTTTCTAAAGCAAATTTAGAAACATTAGAGCCAGAGAGGAGAACTGAGGATCTTGAGGTGATTTGAGGACACATAAAAAGAGCCATTGTGTGCACTTGGGGTGCTCTCCACATCTGCCATGCCCGTGAGAGGAGGCACGGAGGGCAGACGTGAGTTCAGAGAATTTAGGTGAATTCACTAATGCTCAACTCTTTGGATGCTATTAGGGGAGCTTGTGAGTTTTTTTGGGTGTCATCATCTGGGATCTTGGAAACTCACTCCTGGGAAGATGGGGACACTGTGAGAGACATAGAAGTGGCTCAGGGATGTATTTGTCTTGATGCTTTGGCTACCTGATCAATTGGATGAATTTTTCCAACTCCTGAGTAGACACAAAATTTATACTTACTAAAGTAAAGTGAAAAAACACTGAAAAGCATGAAGAAGTGGAGAAGTCTTGTTTTCATGATTCAGTGACAGGCCGTTCTCCAGCAATAGCAGGAAGCCGGGCCCCGCTCACCTGCACTATGTGGGGAGCAGGACCTGTGGGGATGCATGGGGCGATACAGTGACGGAGAATTCCAGGCAGAGGGCTGAGGGATTGCCTGCTCTCTTCTGGCTGCTGATAGTCAAATGGAGAGAGATAAATTGAGACAAATATTCAACAAAAAGCGTCTAGCACCATCCTGGGGCAACAGGTGCTCACACTGAGATGGCAAGGCCAAGGGTATCACTCCATAAACTTTTGCTAAAACTTCAAAGATCAAAAAGTCAGAGAATTCAGTCACACTGGCAAGAGTGCAGGTTGGGGGACACTCATATGTGGTTGGTGGGTGTGTAAATTAACAGCCACTACAGAAGATGGCATGGAGGTTCCTTGAAAAATCTAGCAGTAGGTGTACCATTGGAGCCTGCATGCGGTCCTGCTCCTTGTGTGTAGGGTGTGCAACGACGTCACAAAGAAAAGAGACATCCTGGCTAGGTGTCACCTGGGGACTGGGGGAAGACCACGTGGGCCTGTATGCGTGCGTGCAGCAGGAGCAGTGGGTGGGTGGCTCATCTGCAGAACCACGGCACAGGAGGATGCTGGGTAGAGTGACGTATCTGGACACAGATCGCCAAGCGTCCCATGGAGCTCATATGTGGAATTAAATTTTAAAAAAGACCATAGGGAATGAGTTTGAGTGAGGAGAGAGAGGAGAGGGCAGAAGGAGGTAGAAGGAGGGTGAGCATGATGCGTGTATGTATGGAGATTCACGGTGAAACCCATGAGCTTGTACAGTTAAGTATTTATCCTTATAATGTACATACTCATTAAGAGTGTGGAATACATTCCTAATTATAATATATAGAGAGAATACTCTGAGGCAGGAAATGTTCGGAGATGTTTAAGAGCCGAGTCACCCAGCATCCCCACTGTGCACGGTGGCAGCAGGCAGGTCCAGAAATTCTCCAGCTGGGTGCAGTTCATAGTCACATTGTGGAGGCTGGGGGACCGGGGCTCAGGGGCACCTCGCAGGCACCAGGAGGCTCTAGGATCTGGAAGTTGTCTCCAGCTGGTGGCATGCAAAGCCCAAGAAAAGCTGCAGGAAAGGAATCCCCATGGCAGCCTGCATAAGAGCTCCTCCCGCCAGCCGTCACCCATGCTGCCCTGGCAGTCACAGCCTGTGACACTTCTTGAGAGGAGGAGCCAGGTAGGCAGTGCCTGGACAGGTGATGAGCAGAAACCATGAGGGGAGACATGTGTGGGGTTGCTCTCTGAGGTAGCCATGGTAACTGGTGTCTTGTGAGTAGAAAACCAGGCCGCTGAGCTTCAACTTGGGCCAGGGTGAGAGCGTTGCTTCCACTCTAGGAAGACTGCAAGCCCTGTCCCCAGAGCCACCAGGGGCACAACCTCTCTGCTGCCACTTATCGATTAACTTTGCTCTATATAATTTCGTGGAAGTGGAATCATGTGGTCTATACTTTTCTGTGCTATTTCGCTGTTTCTTTTCTTTGAGCCTGGCTTCTTGACTCAGCCACCTTTGGAAATTCACGCACGTGGTCGCATGTCCCGGTAGCTGGTCTGCTTCATCGCTGAACCTTTTTCTGCTGTCTAAATCATATTTTTAAATAACATTTTCCTATGGCTGCATGCAGGGCTCCTAGTTTGGGCCTGTTGCGTAAAACCTGAGATGGACATTTTTGAATGCGTCCTTTTGTGAGTGAACGTGTGTTTTTCTTTTCCTTTCCTCTCCTCTGTGGACTTCCTGGCTTGCGGGCTTGCGGGCTGCAGGAGGCAGCAAGGTGTTCCCTCAAGCGGCAGCCTCCTTTGCATTCCGAGCAGCACCGCCAAGAATTCAGCTGCAGGTCCCCTCATTGTTTGGCATTTCCAGCCTTCTTAATTTTAGCTCTCGAAGAGGGTGGAATAGTCTATCTGTGGTTTTCATCTCATTTTCTTGTTCTCTGATGGTGCTGAGTCCTTTCCTCTTCGTTTATTAGACATTTTCATATCTTGTTTGAAATTTGTCTTTTTTAAAACCTTTGTCCCACCCGTTCTTGGAGGAGATGGTTGTTTATCTTCTATTGTTGAGTTGGAGGAGTTCTTCCTGTGTCCTGGATATAAATCTTGTGTCAGAAATTTGTTGTACAAATATTTTCTCTCAGCCCATGGCTTGCCTGTGAATTTTCCTTTTGATGAGCAGAAGATTCGAGTTTTGGCGAAGTCCTGTTATCTGTGTTTTCTTTTCTGGCTATTGTCTCGTTGGGCTTGTTAAAGAAAGCTTTGCCCGTCCCCAGGTCCTGGGTGTATTTTCCTGTGCTTTCCTATGTGAGTTCCACCATCCGCGCCCAGTTCCTGAAGCTCTAGAGCGAGTGTTGAAGTCAGGTATTATCGGTTCTCTGATTTTGCCCTTTTTTCCTGCAGTCGCTGTGGTATCTGAGGTCAGTGCCGTCTGGTAGGACTTCATGCAATGACGGAATGTTGCTGATCTGCAATATTTAAGAACACTCAGCGCCAGCCCCCGGTGAGCAGTTAGTCCTCCACATGTGGTTGGTTCAGTGGGAACCACGCTTTTATTTCATAAGTCGCCACATAAGTTCAGATGGCCCTGACGCGCAGGGCAGTGGCTGGATCCTTGCGCGGCCTTCATACCTCTCCGGGTGAGCCTGACAGCTGTGCAAATCAGGGGCTGGCCCCGCTTGAGCATCAGATCAGCCTGGCCACTGCACCCCACTATTTACTGTGCCTGTGTTTCTGATGGTGGCTGAAGTGGAGTTACTATCTTCCCCTTTTCTCCTTTGACCTTGTGAAGTTCATTGATTAGTTCTCCTGGTGGCTTTGGTAATTTGTCAGATTTTCCTGTGTAAAGAATTGTGTCGTGGGAGAAGAGACCTGGTTTTACTTCTTCCTTTCCAATCTGGACGGCTGTATCTGCTGCTTTTTATTGCCTTGTTTTACTGTCCAGAGCGTCCACGGCCCTGGTGAATCACAGTGGGGAGAATGGATCACCCAGTCTCGTTCCTGGCTCCACGGGGAACATTGCAATCTGTCACCGTCCCTGGGATGTTATGTGTGTCTGATGTTGTTGCCAGCTTCCAGCCTGAACGAGTGCTGAGTGTCCTTGAACGCTTCTTCTGCGTGTAGCGAAACAGTCCTACGGCTTCTCTTTAGTCTCTTAATACTTCAAATTATGTGTGCTGGTTTCTAAGGTTGAATGAACTCTAAATTTCTGGGATGTAGCCCGTGGGCCATGATATACTATCTTTTTACGTATTGCCACATTCTGCTTACTAAGGTTTTGCTACAAGTTTTGTGTCTACATTCATGAGTGACATTGCTCTGTAATTTTTGATTGTGTCTTTGGTAGTCAAGCTTCAATTTTAGGGTGTCAGTGGACCCTGCAGCAGCTGTGAAGGGTTTCCTCCCCTCTTTTAGAAAAAAGTGTTTTT
>PVKN010009898.1:0-23249 GCA_004027915.1 Capromys pilorides
CAGTGCAACATTTAAACCCAAGTATCTGATTTGGGTTATTAATTATTGATATATTATTCATATAGCAAGTAATACTGTGGTCTGAAGATACATTCCTTTTCCTACAAAGGACTGAAGTTTGTCTTTCTTTTTGGTAGAATAGACACCCATTGTGCACAAATGCCACATTTTCTTGACCCATTGTTGGGTCCATCTCCTACCACCACTGTGGAATCCCTGCGCAGAAAGAAAATGGGGGCCTTTTATAGTTGGTGTTGTGGTCTTCAGTGTAGTTTATTGTCTTGAGGGACATGTGTGTGTGTGGGGGGGGGCGTGCACACTCTGTGTTGTTCATGTATGAGGTGTGTAATTATGTCATCGGAAATTAGGGAAAGGTAATGGAGTATTGTGACACTCCAATGTGTCAGGGGTTGAAAACTTGTAAAAAATTGGAAGTTCACTGGAATGTAATTTTTTTAGTTACTAGTCCTGGGTTCTTTTTCATTAAGTAGGGAGAAAGGTAGAAATTGAAGTATCTTGGAAGCCAAGTGCGGAGAGAACAAGCAAGGAGAGAGCTGCTGACCATGTTTGGTAGGGTGGAGTCCAGCCGAGTTGGTGCCTGAGGACTGGACACTGGACTCAGCTATGGCACTGCTGCTGGAAACCTTAGCAACTGCTGTTTTATCTGAATGACTGGATTAAAAAGTATTTGGATTAGATATGAAAAAAAGTAGCAGCTTGAGGCAGAAAGCCTGAAAATTTTTGGAGTAGTTTTCCTATTTATCATGGAATACTATAAGAAAGATGTCACCAGCTGGAATGCAATACATGATTAAAGATTTGTTTTTCAAGTTTTATCATTAAACTTTATGTTATAAGCTGGCAAAATCATGGCATGTTGCAACAGCTAGAACTACTGGGAAGTTCTGGTAATGAAGAAAGCTTGATGACTGAAAGACAGAGAAAGATTTAAGAGAATGAAGTCCCTGAACAGGGAAGATGGGTCTAGTCTAGCCTCGAGCACCTTGCAGGGGTTAAATTTAGCATAGCAAAGTGAAGGCAAGGTGGTCAGATACAAGACAGGGAATTTGGGGAAAGCCTGAACTTCATAGCAGAGGAGATGGGTTGGTAGGACCTGCTCCTAATCATGTCACCAGCCTCATCTTTTATCATCCTGCTTCCCCGAACCTCATGTGTGCTCCCACCCCCATCATCCTTTTTTGCCAAAGCCACACAGCTTTCCAGGCATGCTGTCTGTGATGATTCCTCCAACTTGTCTGCCAATCATCTACCCAACCCCAGCAGGTTAAGACTCAAGCTGGTCTGTCCACCATTCATTTCCTTCTGATCTCTGGGACTGTACCCCACATGAATACCCATGCATGCTGATGATCAGCCGTGACCACTGTGAACTCTACACTATCGGTGCTTTGCACAGCACTGCATTTTCTCTGCTTCTTTTCCCCCATGAAGTCAGCATGTATTTACTGAGTGTCTCCTGTGGAACAGGTCAAAGGCTACATACAATAAGAGCTTACAGACCACTAACATTACAGGGTTCAGGATACACTTTTTAGATGAAATAGTGAATGAAGTTGGTGTCAAGAAACTAAAAGAATGAGACCCTTGAGGATTCTCTTAGGAGAGGCCCCAGCTAGGCTGATTCTCATGGACTCTTGCAGGAAAAGAAGGAAATAAGTTTTTGATTGTTCCTAGTGACTGGCTAGGATGACTCTATATCTAGGGTATTAGGGTTTGGGGTCACAATCTAATTCTAACTGTATGGAGGGCCAGTGATTCCAGTTTGGTTTCTAATGTATTCACAGAATGCCTATTATCCCTGTGTCAGGCACTATTGCTTTGCAACACAGAATAAGTCTATCTTACTGGGGCTTGTATAATTACTCATATATAAAAACATATGATCCCCATGGATCCCTGTGACATAGTTATTGACTAGATAAAGTGAAAGAATGCATGAAAGGACCTGCCAAAGTGATTAGAACTTGGCATTCAGGAGGGAAAAGTTCTTCGTGGGTGATTACAAAGGTTAAATGAGCTGATCATTGTATACCAAGTGCCTAGCATTTGTCTGCTGCATGCAGCCAGCTGTGCCAATGTCCTAATGCAGTCCTTTGGAAGAGATTGGGATGGGGCCTGAGGACTCTCTCACTTTCTCTCTCTCTTTCTCTCCTCACTTCCTTTCCAGACTCATTTCTTCCCTGTGTGCTCCTTGGCTTCTGGTCACATGGGGTAAGTTAGAGGTAGCTGGACCAACTTTGCTAGTTATTCTCTTTTGCCTTTAAATGTTACCTTCCTGTGTCCCATTGTGTGTTTAGAAAGGCTGGTATTTCTGGACTGCCTCTGTCATGTTTCTTTATCCTTAGCTCCCATTAGGGATTTTTTCTTATGACTATCCAAGCAGGGGGTAAGAAAGTGAAGAGAGATGGGGAGAGAAAGAATAGAGTGAAGAAAGAAAGCAAAGAAAGAACTAGGGAGGGGAGTGAGAGAAGGGGAAGGAAGGGAGGGGAAGAGGAAGGAAAGGCAGGCAGGGCAACCATCTATCTTGGGGCAGTTAGGGCAATAGCTATGTTGCTTTACAACACCAGAGCTCTATCCAGTTCTGATAGCATCCTGGGTTCCTTACTCCTTAAGCTCCCTAAGAGTAGAAATGCCTTTGCAGTGGCTGGTTCATGATGCCTCTTCTAGGATTGCGGTGCCTTTGCCCTTCCCTCCAACGTGTGCCTACACCCACTTCTACTTCCTGCATGGACCTTGCAATCACTCTCATATCTCCAGGTCTCTGAATGTTGGGCTCCTTTTATCTAGTTTGCTTGCCTCTACATCCAACACACACAAACCCACACACACACATACTCACACACCTATTCCCATGGTATTCTTCAAGATGTAGCAGAAATGGCTTTGAGACTTCTTCCATGGAGCCCCTTCATTTTCAGTCTGAGCTCTCACGTTTCCTGCAAGCAAATGTTTATCTCTTTGCCTGGCAGCTCTTGCTAGCACTGGATCTCATCTGTGTAGTCCTCAGGCAGAGGCTGATGTCATCCACTGCTGCATCCCTGTCCTTGACACACAGTGGCCGTTCAGTCAATGTTTGTTGACAGGGCACTCCTGCAGTTGTCTATAGGAGCAGCTGGGAAATTTGGCAAAAAGAAATCTGAGTGACCTCCATGTATTGGCAGCTCTAAGAAAGTGTTTCTTAAGGACCACTAGATGTCATCATCTAGAGAGCGACTTCCTGGTTGGGCTTTTTCTAGTTTATTTATTCTGGTCGCCCTCAGCATTTTCCCTATAACTAAGACACGGTGCCTTGAAAAGCTATGTAAATGTGGCAAAATTATAGAACCTCATTTTTCTCGTAAGCATATGGAAAATGTAATCTTAGGAAGGCTGCATTTTCACATTGTCATACTTCCTGATGGTTCAGTGGATGAATCATTTCTTGGGTCATCAAGAATAGCGGCCAACACTTAAAACAGGGAAAGCAATTCAGGAAACAGAAAAAACAGCAGTAATTTTCTCACCTATCCTGTTTAGCTGCCATGAAAAATTTCACAGCTGATGGATTCCAAAAGATTCCTAAAAATGTCCTCAGAAACACATGGTCGAATGCCAAGGGCACACAGAAGCCCTGACACGGGCTTAAGTTAAGACAAAGTCTCTGCACAGACAAGCTGGACTATCAGATATGCTACATAGGACTTCACTGTCATTTTCCCTCCAATAAATTTTTGTCTCCAAACATCAGTGCTTCAGCAACTGAGAAACACTTTTAGAGTTAAATAGTTGGCAGCACATAGTAAATGCTTGGTATATGATAATCAGATAAATAGTAGGCATGTACTTTAGTTTTTAAACTGGCTTTGTTTGTAAAATGCAGCAGTTCTCTTTCAAACATTTCTGCATGTTAGCCCCATGACATGAGTTTATTTTCTTTGCATAAATGTGACTTTAAAGTTATCTGCTGAGTTTCAGACTGGACTGGAAGCTTGAATGTGAACAGGATAGATGATATACCTGCCCTTGACTAGTTCAAATTTCATGGTGAATACAGATACATTAGACACACAGTTTTCACAAAGGCCATCAATGTAATATGTAAGTGGCTAACTTCATTGAGCATTTGCTGTGTTTTAGGTCCTGTTCCAATGGCTGTATTTATATACATTCGTTTTATCCACAGGGCAACTGAAAGACACACATGACATTGTTATCATCATTGAGGTCGAATACCTTGTGCCAGAATTGTTTCCATGATCAGTCACTTGTAATAATCCTGTTAGGATTTGAAGTATACAGCTCAATTGTTCAAGGATCCGTGGTCACCCTTACTCTCAATTTAGAGGTCAAGCAATAAAGTCTAGTTTGAAATCCCATATTAGGTCATCTCTTTGTAAGTCAGGCTTCAGAGCCCACCTTCTTAAGTGTTAACTACACTGTGCTAGCAGGATTATGCATGCTATGCTTGACTAAAAAATGTTCCCCAAAGGATGAATGCACTGAAGGGCTTTTGGAAAGTGATTAGATTGTGAGCACACTAACTTCATTAAATAGATAAATTTATCGATGAGCTCATAGCTGGATGTGCTGTTAGGCAGTGGCACAAACGGGGTCACTATACGCATGGATTTGAAGAGCGTACACTGTTCCTGGCCCCTTCCTTCCTGGCTACTGTCCAGCCCTCTCTTTGCTTCCTAGCTGCCATAAGATAAGCAGTGCTCCTATATCATGCACTTATGTTGTTTTTGTCTTAGAACCAAGTGACCGTGGATTACCATCTCTGAACTATGAGCCAAAATAAACCTTGCTCTTTAAGTCATGTGGGTGAGCTATTTTGTCCCAGAAATGGAAAAGTGACTATATAATGTGTTGTAGTAGAGTCTCTAGAAGAGTAAGAGGTCCAGAAAGCCTTCCTAGAGGAGATGGCATTTAAACTGAAGGGAGGAGGTAGGCAAGCAGAGATTGAATTAAAGAGTTTTGAAAGAGCATACAAACATAAGAAAAATTAGGGAATATCTGAAGAGATAGAAGATACCCAGCATTGCTGAATAAGATGGAAACTGTGTGTGTAAGGTGACTATGACAGTGAAAACTGAGAGAAGACTGGAAGAGGAAGGCACTTACCATACCTAAGTGCTTCAAACATAGTATTGTTTTCTCATCAGATTTTTGGCCCAGTCATGCAAAGTGAGATATCACCATTTCATGCAGACAGGAAAAAAGCCTTAGAAGTCTCCCCCTAATTTTTCCCAGAATTATACATTATACAGTAGAGCTGGCAGGGTGTCTGATTCTGAAAGTCCATTCTATGTCACTGTATCCAACCCTTCAGAATATTTTGACCTCATAGCTTTAGGGCTGAAAAACATGTCCTTGAACATTCCAGCCAGAGATGTTGTCACCAAAGAACTTGTATTGGCAGAAATGTTAGCGATTTTAGTTGCATGGAGAGATTCTGCCTCTGCAGAATTCAGCACATGTGTCAGCTTGATTGTTACTTTTCAAGTCCTGAGAAGTTCTGTCGAATTCGCATGGGTTAAGGAAGGAAGGTCCTATATTTGGCTTAAATTCTACCACATAACAAATTATATGCTGTAATTTTCATATATGTGTATTTAGTTAATTCTGAGTTTGGGATTTGGAAGGACAAAGATGTAGGGATGGAAAGAAGGTGTACTGCTTGACACATTGTGTCAATTTGAGAAGTTTAGAATTTTAATTAAGTAACTTAGCAGAGAGCCAAGATTCTTAGTTGTAATCATACTCATCTTGTGCAAGAGGAGGGCATGGACATTGTGTGAGTTCTACAACCCCAGCCTCAGGGTAGCTTGTTTATAAAATAAGGAGGGGAGAGAGGCTGGCTAGAAGCTGCAGCTGCTGCCCTTCCCTTTACTCTTAGCTGTTTTCTGCTGCCATGCACTGCTGCCCTCTGTCATGTGTCACTCTGCCTGGGAGCCAGCCGAGTATGGACTGAAAGCTCCACAAACTATGAGCTAACTAAACCTTTTCTTCTTTAATTTTGGGTGTTGGATATTTTGTCTTAGGAACAAGTAAAAAGTAACTGAGATGGAAAGGACAGAGAGTGAAGAAATGAAGAGGGACTGGGAAAAGTCAAGCATTCTAAATAGTTTGAGTAATGCTGTTATGAATGATTGACATGGAGCTACAAGATAAGACTCTCCAGTTAATTTTAGCCCTCTGGGGTCTAGCAGTGCCTTCACTCTATGGGTCTCAGTGTGCACCGGGTGGAACATTATGTCATTTTCATATGTTTTGGTCCTTAAACATAAAGTAGCTGCTTCATTTGGTGCTCAGTCATACAGGCAAAAGTTGGCTGTACTGAATTTGTTGAGATCTGATGCATTAACTGATTTTGTGCATATTTAAGTTATTTTTAAGGCATGCTTTTTGATTCAGCTGTTAACTTTGAAACCTAATCCAGAAAGCAATGATCTTAGGTTAATGTCAATGTCACCCAACTAGTAAAATGGAATGTGTGTCGAAGTCCTATTAGGACATACCTAGCAAAAATGCAGGAGTGAAAGAGGTTGATGTTGGAAAAGCTAGTCTTTGGTAACTGCAATCTTTGATAGATACGCACAGTCCCTGACAGTTTAGGGAGCAAAAGAAAGAGCATAATAAATGTTTGTTGAATGAAATGAGATAATGACCTCTAAGCTGTTGGCTGTCAGAAAAGAATCTTATAGCTTCTCTAAAAAAGCTCCATATGTCGACACAGAGACATTTTCACCATTGCTTGAGAGATGAATTCTATAAATATTCACAAGCAGGAAAATCAGATCAGTTTTTATGACCAAAGTGAACCCTGAGTCAATTCTCTTCCCTCTCTGTCCAGAACCTGTCAGTCATTCATCTAAGTGCTTTATAGATGGAGATAGGACGGGAAGAGGGGCCTGACAGGACTAAGATGTATGTGAATCATTCCCCTGCAAGATGGACTGGGATCAGGTTACAGGCAGGTGAGCCTGTTGTCTTCATGACATTCTGCTCCTGACACACACACAGCATAGGATATCTTGAATCTGCTTTAACTGAATTGAAGATCACTTTGTTTAACTGATGCCCTAATATGCTGAAGAAATACATTGGTGGTCAACACTCCTCCATGACTACTGACCTCAATAACCATCTAAGTAAACTTTCAACATACCAGTCTCCTACTCTGATTTCTTTCTCAACAACAAAAGGACCATCTTGTGGCCAGCATTGGGTACATATGGGAGCCATGCTCTTGGACACAGTGGGCACCATAAATCAAATGCCTCTCTGAGGTGCTGTAACTCCAAAAGGCAGAACATATGAACCTAAGAAACAAGGAGTAGAAGCAGGAGTAGTCTCACTTTTATCACTTGCCCCAACCTTTTGGGGATCTTAATGCCTTGATGTCCAGTTTGCCAAAACTGAATGCTTGTGTCAATTGATGCTGCCAAGCTCCTGTTGAGCTATAAATTATGACTTCACTTTAGTTTTTAGGGCTCATGATGCCAAGGCTACTAATAGATAAAAGAGACTCCCTAGGGTACGTGGCAGGATGTTGGCTTGAGAAAAACACAGTGATCAAAATACTTGGTGCCCGAGGGCATAGAGGTTCAGAAACACAAAGTAAGTCACCAAGAACAGCAGAAGTGCTTGCAGAGGGTGACAGGACTTTAGTATAAAAAGTTGAGGATGGAGAGACTATCCTTCCAGTCAAGCCCCCAGAACAGTTACTAAAGTACAGTCTGTAACTAGCCGCAGTACATTTCCTCTTGTTAGCTTCCCCAAGGAAGAGTGGTACAGAAGAATCATAGAAAAATGGTTCTCTGAATTTTTGCGAAGTGGATCCCAGTGACACACAGGCAATTTTCCCTTCAGGAAGGAAGTAGTAGTTATCCCCAAATTGCTTCTGCAGACAGTCCTCTGCTGTCAACATCCTTAGAGGATCACTTCGGCCAAACAGGGCCTTCTCACCTCGGTCATGCTTCAAATGCTACAAACATGATAGATTATAAGGCTCAAAACCCCGACTCATGACATCCCAGAATGATCATTTCAGCTTAATAACTGACCACAAGACTTTACTAAAATTATATCATGACCCACTGTTCTCTTCGTTTACTTCTACTTTTTCCTGTTGTCTTCCATGAATATATATATATATATATATATATATATATATATATATATATATATATTCATTTATGTATTTGGAACAGGGTCTCACTACTCAGCTTGGACTCATAGTGGTCCTTCTGTTTTCAGCTTCCCCAGCACTGGGATTACAGGAATGCCACCATGCCAGGACTCAGTCGCTGCAGTAGCTGGCTCAGCGTGCCTGAGGAGTGAGGCTGACATAGCATGCAAGTCTGGGGATCGAACCCTGGTCCTTGAGCTTGCCAAAGAAGCACTTAGTCTGCTGAGCTATTACACCAGTCTATTCCATAAATATCGATCCAAAACATCATTCTAAATAAACTTCAAACACATGAATCTCCCACTCTGATCTGTTTCTCAAAGGGTACCTAAAGTATAAAGACTAGCAAGTGCTCTTTACACTTGCCACCATAGTTGGCCTCCAATATTTGTTGAATGAATGATTTTGTGAGATTAATTATTTAATAAATGAATTATTTTGCATGCACCAGATAGATCATTACATGGATGATAATAATAATGATGGATTCATAGCTAGTTTTCTCTTTTCTTCATTCAGTTTACAAATGTTTATCAATTCCCATATAGGATCTAGGCATTTAGATTCAGTGGCTAATAAGACCACCAAGATGCTTACTGAATCAGAAGCCACGTGGGAGCTTTAATTTAGGTCCATGATAGTAGTCTCGAGAAACCTTTCTGAGGATGATCTGTTTAGATGAAACTGAAGGGGAATAAGAGAGCTGAGCAATAATTATTCTATACAGAAGGAAAGCAGGAAGTTTATTCTGTAGTGATGGGGAACAGGTCCTTTATGGTAACACTTTTATGTCTCCCTGAAGCTTGTTGGTTGAGTTGCTTTAAGTTCATGGTGAAAGCTACCATATAGTACCACAAAAAGTTATTTTTCTGCCAACATGCCCCTGTCCCAAGACCTTTAACCCCATGATTTACATAAACAGAATTACTTTGTCCTTGCCAGACTCTCCCATGGCCTCCCCCTCTTCTCCCTGCAGAACAGATGGCAGTGTCATGCAGGTGGTGGCAGCAGATCCCAAGGAAGTTTTTGGTACCAGCATGAAGGATGTGTGGTGCAGTGTGATGGTTACTATGACAACTTTTACTGAGTAATTGGGTTTGAAAAGACATTTTGATTCATCATTAGATACTGAATTAAAAATAACACCTTACCAAGGGCTTGTTTTCTCTTAAAATATGTCTATTTTCCAGAGTAGACAAATTACAGTAAGCACCCATGATTGGAGCATTTCCAAAGGTGCCTAAGTTGTGATCCTATACAGAAGCCTATGTTATGTTTTGTTTTACTTTTCAAAAAAGTGTACTTATTATTGCAAAGAAATATTTTGGCCTAAGAGAGACAAAACCTAGTTTACTAGGTCCCAATTGAGTAAACAAGTTCCTAAAGAAGGTAATTTCACATGGAATAACTCTAAAAAGTATCTCCAATATATTATTTTACAAGGATGGGAGGGACTGAGTAGTTTTGCAATATTTCTTCTTTTGGAAGTTAGTAGGAGCAGAGTGGTTTAAAAATAACAGCCAAGCTAATGGCTAATATTGGCCAACACTGTAGGGAATAACACTAGCAAGTCTATCAAGGGTTTTATGTATCATGGAGTTTTCAAGCTTATTCATTTAATGATTTAATGTTTTCATCAAACAAAACGTTTCTTCCAAAATTTAAGTGCATGGTACTTAGGAGTAAGTGCAGTGTGTTTTAGTCTATAATGCTTAGCCTTGTGACAATATGTACCTTGTGACACATTACTTCGTAAAAATATAATGAAAGCTAGAAATGTAAAATGTCTTCAGTTTATGGTGACTCATGCCTAACACCACCCTGTTCAAAATTTTTAAAATATGCTCTTTCTAGATCTGAATCCTTTTTTGCCATTTACAGCTAAACATATTTCATCATTTCTTACAGACTAGAATTAATAACTGTCTTCTAGGTTTGTCACAATGTGAAATGAGGTTGCATATGGGTATCTGCTACTCTACTTTTTTTTTTTTTTTTTGTCTTTTTGAGACAGGGTCTAGCTATCGGGTATCTGCTACTCTAGCCTAGTAGGTTGAAGTCAGTGTTTGGGATGTGGATCCAACTCTCCCTTTTCCCACTAGTGGGAAACCAGAAAATCAGCCTAGATCATTGTAGTGGCTAACACATTGTGTCAACTTAGCTGGATGACTTAGAGACCCGGGGCCTATCTAGAATATGATTGGTTCCCCCCTAAAGTGGGATCAGGGCCCATCCTGAGGTATGATTGGTTCCACCTTAGGGCGCAATAGGCCCACCTCAGAATGACTCAGCATAAAGAGACTTTATAAAGGGGTTGAGGAAGGAGTCAAGATTCTACTTCATTGGAGGAACTTTAGTCTTCACATTTGGCCTGAACTTCATCATCTGGCTTGCAGCACAGACTCTTTAGTCTCCAGCTTGGATCTTTTGCCTTCCATCAGAGACTCTTCAGTCTTCCATTGCAGACCATCAGCCAATGGACAGAGACTTCCATGGAGCACTGCAGTGAGTTTCAGACCTTGGGACTGAATTCTTCAGTCTGGGGTGTGCAGATGCCCTCTGCACACTTCCTCATCTGACTCTGTGGCTGACTATTGTAAGCCAATCTTATAATTCCTTATATATTGTACATTTTGTATTAATATCCATTCCTTATATTATATCTGTTCTGTTCCTCTAAGTAAAATCCTGACCAATATAATCCTCTAAGCCTTGGGTTCCTTATGTATTCACTGGGGATAGTACAGGTCCCTACTTCATAGGTTGTTGCAACAGAGTGAGAGAAGTACCGAAGGCCCTTGGCATGAAATGAGCACTTGATACCCCTTGGCTGTCGTTGTTAATGCCAACTGCTTTTTATTTTTCGTCTAGATCAGTCTGTTCCTTTAATGTAGGATTATGTGTCATAATTAATTCATCTGGACTACATAGCTATTGTGACAGTGTCATTTATTGTGAAGACTGGGATGGTTTCCAGGGCAAAAGAAAGCAGGCATGAATCTAGAACACTACAGTGTGATGTTGCTGGGTCTGTAGTGCATTAGCATTAGCCTAGGAATAGGCCAATAATATGTCTTCAAAATATTCTTGTAATATTGATTAGTAGTGTTTAATTTAGTAAGAGCAGACACAGCTCTAGGACCTGTAGATATGCTAGTCAGAGAAGAGGATAGATCTTTCCCTCGCTTCATGGAGACATACATAAACAAGGAAAAATGATAACATTTCTTATACACTTGTGGCCAGTGTTGTGCAGCCTGCTTCTACCAATGAATGACAGCAAACACCAAGGCAGTTGCTCATGGATATCTAGTTCCTCACTTGAATTTCAGTGGACATAACTGTTTCCTGAGTGCCTACTATGTTTCATGCACAACTGTAAATGCCAAGGTGAAAGGAAGATATCTGGATGGAGATGAGTCTTTGGGACTGTGCTGAGACACTGGCTTGAGCCAGCATGAAATGCATTGCATGGTAGGTTTGGAGCAGAAGAGAAGCCTAGCTACATTCAGTTGAGGAGCTATTCCTCCAAAACCCCTTGACCCATTTGTTAGAACTGTCAGCATACAAAATAGCACATAGTCTAGCTCCAGAGTTTCTCTTGAAGTTTCTTTAACCCTAAGAATGGGTCTCTTGCCCCAATCTGGATAGTACAGAAAGGATTTCTGTTGTGATCAGAAGGGCTTTTCACAACATAAACATTCCATCTACTATGGAAAGCCTGTGATTCTAAAGGAGATGATAGGAATTGAAGCAAGATGACTGAGGGCATTAATATTGAGACAGCTTCTTACCCACCTGAATTCTTTTGCAGACAAATGCCTTGGCTTTTGAATTTAAGTACAAGATTATATCTATCTATCTATCTATCTATCTATCTATCTATCTATCTATCTATACATATATCCCTTATCCTGGAGTCCCAAGGGCTCTGTGCACCTATGCACCTGTGGGGGTCAGACCCAGAACCAGGTGGTCTCATATCTTTGTTTTGTGACCACAGCTTGACATTTGCTTTTCTTTGATTCCCAGAGTTACAGAAATGATGGTAAAAAAAAAACTAAACCTCTTAAAAGGAAAATGTCCTATTAGGAGGTGACCAGCCCAGAACTGTAGTCTTCCCAGTGTTCAGATTCTAAGAAACCCCTGAGCCTTTGTTTTCTTGTCTGACAAGCAGCAGGTCTGGTAATATCCATCATAAAACCAAGTTATTATTCCACTGGTACATTCAATACCAGAACACTTTAAGATTTAAGTTGTGTTACAAATGCCAAGTAAAATATTTTGAGTGTATAAATCCTGTGGGTGAGTGGTTCATTTGGAATAAGTGCTGATTTAAGGGAAAGAAGTGAGCACTGAAATACATGTTCTCCTTCAATATTTAATAAAAATGGTGCAGTTCCATTCTATCTCCTTTAACTGATATTACGTTTTTTTTTAAAGGTAAAAAAAAATCCTTAAAGATAGGTAGCTATTTTTAAATCCTTTTTGGTAAAATATGCAATCTTAGAGGAGCGATGTTTGCATTCAATATAGTATTTCAGCTTTTACTTGAGTGATTTGGACCTATGAATTAAAAATATCAAGGACATACATTTTCACTAATTATGTTTTTGGTGTTACTGTACTCAAAAGATGTTGCTAACTTTTTCACTGGTGGGCCTTGCTTCTTTCCCCAGTTCATTCATTCAGTGACAGTTCATCTAGAATCTGTTATGTACCAGGCATTGTTCTCCAGACTTGGGACCTGGTCGTGAACTGGAGAATGTAGGACCTACTGCCACCCAGAAGGAAGGTCTCTTATCTCTGATTGGGAACTCCAGCTTCCATTAGAATCTCCACTTGACTACATTGTGTCATTAGCCAAATTAATCTCTCTGGCTCTCAATTTCTTTGTTTTCAAAATGGGTATAGCAATAATACCGTGAGGGTGTGATAATTAAAAGTGGGCAGAATGTAGGCGAATCATGTAACATAGAGATTCAGACATACTAAGTGTGTATTAAGCATTAGAAAGCTTAACTATTGCCTGGGATCAATGGTGCTCTGCCTCCAAAGGGACTGCTTACTACCCTCTTAGACTCCAATGAACACCAGTGCAATTCAGCACCAACATCAAGAAGTCATTGCCCAGTGTGTATTCTGCTACCTTCTTTTTCTTTTAGGAACCTCAGTGCTGAGGTTCTGTAATGGTCAACCTGGAAAGAGTGTTCAGAGTAGTTGTTCTTGCACCCTGTTCAGTGGGAGCTTGGTGATGCCCTAGTAGGGGGTGAAACACAGCACAACAGGAGGCAAGGAGCATGAGGAGGACAACTCCTGTCTTTTGTCCAACACTGCAGTGCCACCTTCATCAGCTTTCAATACAGCACTTGGTTTAGTTTGAAAGAAGAGCTGCTGCTTTCTAAATTCTTTATTTCTCTCACTTTGGGGACAAAGTTGATGTTTACTATGGGTTTTACTATTGATTTTATTAACAATAGATTAGTGTCAATATTGCTTAATGGGTGATTGATATCAGGATAGGTTTACAGATGGAAATATATCTGTGTGATGACAAAGTCTCAATAAAATAAATGTCATTATCTAGATATTTTTCAGTCTTTTTCTTGTTCAAATTACCATGAATTGATGGCAGCTATGATTTTGGGTGTTTTTCTTTTTGTTGTTGTTGTTATTTTTCAAGATACTAAACAGAAATTTGTATCTAACTGCCCCAAATTAAGAAAGAATTTCTGTGGGGAAGGGCTTCCATCTGGAGATCTGTAGGAAAACATGCCATCAATAAGAACGTAATGGCTTCTCTTTCTTCAAAGAATGAGCTAGATACATGGCAAATCAGCAGTTAATCAAGGTAGGCATTTTAAACATGGAAAGAAAAATAAAGTACTGTGCAAAATGGTGTGCAGCTTGACACGGTGGCCATCTTCTTGTCTAAGATGTTGGTCTTGCTTCTAGTGTATAGTGCTCTTGCTAGCTGTGGTCCTGGGTTTCAGAGTCTTCTTTTTCTCTCTGACCATTTAGGTGATGAACAGGTTGATTCACCTACTAGACTCCTGCCCTGAATGGGACAGTTTCATGCCAACTACAGAGCAAGGCAGCTTGCCACTGTGTCATGCCATCAGACACCTCTCGGTTATAGCAATAGAAATAATATCACCCAGTGCCTATTCATTGCCACTCATAGGTTCAATAATCTTTCCAGTTCATTAGCACTTTTCTTTAAAAACAATGAAGCTTTGACCACTGGGATCCTATTCTCACTTTGCCATAAGTGAAGTGATTAAGGTATGACAGGATTGGGCGAATTCCTCTAGATTGTTTTGTCTATTTTGGAGCAGTCCATAATACAAATGAAAGGATTCCACAGTGGCACACTCCTGGCTGTGGAGATCCAGGCTGCTTCAGTGCCCAGATCAATCACTGCTGAGTAACATTGACACAGAATGTCTTGTTGATCTCAGCTAACACGCACATTTTGCAAAAGCCAGGTAGGCACTTCTGACAAGTGCCATGAAGTCATTAATTAGATATTCAAAAGAAACAATTATCTGTCAATTAATTGACACAGACACTGGTCCCTTCAAACCAGATCAGCAGACTAAAATGGCACACAGTTTGGTAGTGGATGATGTCAATGTAATTAAATCACTAGAAAAAATTAAATATTAAATAGCAGTGAGTAAGTAATTCTGTCAATATTTACCAAATCATTACTTATAATTATTTCTTTAAGAACTGCAGAGGTTAAAGTTCTCAGTGAGCTTTGTTTTCTACAGGAATTGTTATTCTCTGATCTTGGGTATCAAATAAACCAGGAAAGCACACAAATTCCAATGTGGACATTCATTATAACTAATGGAAACACATTTCTTTTGGAGCTAACGCAAGCATTAATATTCAATTATTTGTCCAATCTTGCATAACCATGTCTATTAATCTGAGTAATAGATTTAACTATAAAAATAGATACTATGATAATCATGGTTAATTAGCTATTCCTGTTATGAAAATCTGTAACATGAATTGCACATTATCCTATTTCTGTTTTTTTTATTTGTTTCTGCTTCTATTTTTACTCTTCAAAATAAAATAAAATTGAATTTTAAAAAAGGAAAAAAAATTTGGAACTGTGAGGAAATTTGCAAATCTCTTTATAGTGATAGAATTTTCAAGCTGGGTGGAATTTGTTTTACAATTAAGACAGATTGGTCTTGCACAAACTTGCGTCATGCTGGACATCAAATCCGAGGTGGGTCTTTGATGACTATACAAGTGTTGTTTTCAATTCAGTGCACCAACTCCCTTGCTACACCAAACAATGAAATTATTATAAGCACTATTACTATTTGAAATACAAACTTAATTCTTCTTTTTTCCTTGTTTTGATTTTAACTCACTACCTCTGAAACTAGCATAGTTAACTGAGATGAATTAGCTACAACAAGTGATCTAACCCAGGATACAGCTTGGAATGAGGCAACTAAGGGTTGGAATATGTTATTAGTCTTATGAGCAAAAGAAACTAAACACTCTCAGCTATCAGCAAGGAAACAGTAAAACCAATGCTGGTTTGGCTGTTGAGGCTTTCCCCAGTAGATTCTGATGTGATGTTTCCTCATGCTGCTTGAGTATCCACTGCAGGGAAATCCAAAAGGACAGACCCTGTCTTCAAAAGCTACATGTTTTAGAAGAAGAAAACAAGGAAAGCAGATCCGATTTTGTCTCACAACCTCTATTCCTCCTACAGATCTTAATTAAGAACTATGTCTTCATCTCAGATCCAGTAAGGATTTTCCTCTTAAATGGAAACAAAGGGACAGGAATAGAATGAGGCAAGTTTCGTGCCTGAAATGTGAGCTCTTGGAATCAGCACCTCTGAATAAATATCCGGTCAGACTTCATGTGCAGGTACCTCATTCCCTCACCCTAGTGATGTCCTGTACCTCACCAGACTTCAAGCACTAACTTCAATTTGGAATCATTTGCTTACAATGGCCACTCTCTGATTGAAGTCTTCTTCTATGTATAGATTGCATGTCCTTAACAGCAATATCCTGCATTGGATTCTTTACCCAATGTTCTAGTACTTGCACCCACACATTGGGGTACTTCATAAATGTTTCACATACAAACGACTAAATAGAGGTGTGAATCAATGAATTATAACAGAGTATTGCTGTGGTCTGAGGGTTTGTGCTCTCTCCAAATGTCTATGTTCCCCTTATCCACAAAGTGATTCTCCTAGGAGATAGGGCTTCTGGAAAGTGATTAAGCCATAATAGTGGAGCCCTCACAAGTGATAGTAATGTCTTTATCAAAGAGACCACAGAGACTTTCCTTCTCTTTTCCACTTTTTGAGGACAGAGTGGGAAGGTAGCCATGCAGGGACCTGGAAGAAGTTCTTCAGGAGGTCCTCAGTTTGCTTATTGCTTTATCTTGAATTTTTCCAGTCTCTAAGGTTCTGAAAAGTAAATGTTTGCTGCTTATGAGCCACCTAAGCTAAGTACTTTGTTGGGGCATCCCAAGTGGGTTGAGATAAATGTAAAGGAAGACACCAAAGAAGAGGGATGCAAACCCACCTGTTGGAGTCAGGGACCCATCATGGAGCAGCCACTGTATGCTCAACTCAAAGCCTTTTTTCACAAGTCATGATCTGCAGATGAGGAATGTCTCTCACCTAGTCACTGTTAACATTGCAGAATTTTAAGTTTTCCCTACATTTAAAACCTCCAAATGATTCCTACTCATATTGAAGTTGAGGAGCCATTGGTCTGAAGGATCCTGGTTTAGCTAGGTGATATATTGAAAAGGGCTGCTTAGGGCAAAGGAATCAAAGTAAATGACTGGCAATTGGAAACAAATGATAATGACAAGTAGAATATATTATATGACTTGTACTTACCAGGGCCTGATGTAAATACTGTACACATGTTATTTTATCTCTTCAACAAACTCCCAGGCTGCTAAGACCATATTCATTTTGCAGTTAAGAAAAATGAGATGCAGAAAGATTGAGGCACCATAAGATCTACAAGTGACAGATCCGTCTGGCAGTTTGTATCTGTATTCTGCGGTGTAACCTCTCTGCTCTGGTGTTTTCCTGGTGGGATGTGCTGGTCTGGTACACAGCAATCCTCATTCCACCTACTTTCCCACTGACAGAGTCTGACGGACTGTTTATCTCTTTGTCAAAGTCTGTAACATCTGCCTGCTCCTTCTTCCCTTAAACACTTCACATGAGCTGAGAGTCTCCAAGTCAAAGATGCAATTCTCCACTTGCACGCAAGCTTCATATTTTTAACTCAGCACCTGTCTTGCAGAACATTATAGGGAGGCTTCCTGGAACTGGTGACACCAAAATAAACTTTTCCAGACAAGAAAAGGAAGAAGGATCATCTGACAGCACATATGCAGGCAGCAACCAGTGTGGGGTGTGTAAGAGACATGTGCAGAAGTTCCGTAGCAGAACCTGACCAATAGAGTGACCTAGTGAGGATGGCAGCATTTAGGAGGAGCTCATATTTGTGAAATTGTACTAGCAACCCTGCCCTAGAATGGGAGAGCACAGCAATAGGAAGCTGAGCCATCAGAATTTCACATTAGTGTTGAGTGGGAGGGAGTTGACTTTTGACTTCTGTATTACACTGTGGTGGTGCCCAGTAGATCACTAGAGAACGGGACCTTAAGCTCAGCAGAGAAGGCTGGATTGGAGATAACAGAGCTAAGAGTGAGCACAGGTTTTCTTTTTGTGCTGGAAATCAAACCCAGGACCTCATGTTTGTCAGCCATGTGCTTATGCTGTTGAGTTATCTCCCTAGTCCTCAGACGGAGGTTTTGAATTAAGGGAGTTGTGTAATTGTCCAAGACCATGCATAACATGAGATAATGAGTAGTTATACAGGATGGAAACTTAAAGATTCCCAACACTAAAGATTGAATTGAAGGGCAAGTCTTGAAGACACCAGAGAAAGACAAGTACAATAATGTTTCACAAAACAAATTAACATTTCTAATAAATTTTAAATTGATAAACAAGCAATGTCTTGCAATATGAGTAGTAGGTGATGCCAAATGTTATGTGATCACAACCAAGCCAGTGATTCTTCCTCTCTTAAGTCTTTGCCTCTGTCTCCTTCCTACCTTCTGCTCTCTCTCTTCTTTCTCTCTGTCTCTCTCTCTCTCTGTCTCACTATGTGTCTCTGTCTCTGTCTCTATTTTACAAAGAGCCGTGAGGCTGAGCAACACAGGCAGGATAAATGGGCTGGTAATGGGTGATGCAGTTAGATGAGACTGGTGGGAGACCCTTGAGATATTTACATGCAAAACTAGGCATGAAGAAATTTTGGGCTGAAATCATTAAGGAAAATCTGTAGCAAAAATAGCAAGAGAATTTGTGATTTTTATGTATTTAAGGAAATGTATCTATATAGTTTCAAAAATATCTCTAAATATCCATTGGCACCATTGTTCTCTGGCCAAGATGGCTTGGGTTGGGCAGGCTCCCAAGAACTGCATATGATGTCATTATAAACTTGTAGGAGACATGGGCAATATCTCTGCCTCATACACAGAAAAGGAGATTCCATACTCAGTGAGCACTGACTGCCTAGACCTAAGGACACACTCTCAAGTGGGCTGCCCAGCACCAGTCAGCTGGAAAGTCTTTCCCAAGGAGTGCAGGAGATTTTGGCCTTGAACTTATAATCTTGCTGTCATTGACTTTGTTTCTTGAGGTAATAGACAGTAGGATATTGAAGTAAATAGGTTACTATTCACTGAACTAAAAGCAGAAGACTTCCTCCTAACTATACTTGGACTTTATGAAGACTTTTTCAATTAACTGCTAGGTTTTTTATACCTGAGGTAAGGCTTTAGTGTGTTTTTGGCTACAGTGCAAATAAACTGTTCAGTTAGGGTGCAACCTAGTCTGTACATGGATATTTCAAGCTGCAGAAGACAGCATGCTAAGTAATTGCTCAGTTTTTATGTTGAGAAAAGTCAACCTGCTTTGTTCAAAGAGATCAGCATCCTTCGTATGGAGCATCCAGAGTGAGTAGGGGGTGGGAGCACTTTCTGTCCACAGCTGCACTTGTATGGATCTGAAGAGTGAACAGTCAAACAATATGACTGAAAGCTGAAGAAGTGATTTTGAGCCTCCATGAAGCAATGAGCTGAACTAAGATATTTAAATTCAAATCTATGTTGCTGAAAATAGAAGAGGCAAGAGAATGAAAAGATTATACCTGTGAGTACTCAGAGCAGATAGTGTATGTCTGATCCACTTAATATTTTCAGAAGTGGTCAAATACCATGGATAATTCAGGTCTATAAATTTTTATTTTACTTTGATGGTCTAGATAATCACTTGAAATGTTTTTGTATTATCTAATGACTTCTTTGGCAGATGTATAGAAAGTCTGCACAAAGCATATCATGGGATAATTTTTGCTCTACTTTTGCCTGTACTGAGTAGGAAAAAAAATTGTCTTTCCTAACGGGTTTCTCACTTTCTGTTGAAGATGACTGGGCTGTTAATGATGGTTAAGCATGAGAGAGAGATGGCCAGGGAGAAAGTTCTTGGCTGTTGTCATGTCATAGTCATTCATTTCATGGGGTGATATCCAGAGCTTTCAATTGGCCTGGCACTATTCTAGAACCCATTGGGCATGTGAGAGCACTGTGACACTGTTGTATAGGGAGAACACAGGCTGTAACAATGCACCAAGGAAAGAAACTTGAGCTTTGCCTGGGGACATGTTGTGTAGACGCCCCAGAGCAGTGCTTCAGTTAGTAGTCAGGGTCACTGTGAACAGGATGACTGGGAGTTTCTAGAATAGCATACCAGCCTGACCTTGCCCAGCATGAGGAAGACACTCCTTTGAGGCATGTGTGTAAGGCACCAGTCTTGAATGCATTCAATTTGTGGCAAGGTGCTGTTTAAATTCTGAGCCCTTCCTCAAAGCCCTTCACATGCTCTTCAACAGGGAGGAAGATCCACCCTCTTCTATTATTTCTTCTGGAGTCTTCTCTTTCTTTTCATGTAACTACTAGAAGAAATCCACTGGAGCTTCCATATTTCAGACTTTAAAGGATTGTAATAAAAAGAAACTAACATTTGCATCTCTGTAAAATATTTTCTGAATTGAGGTTCACACGCATTCAAAAGGCCAAGAAAAAACATCCTAACCTCTGTGCTGGAGTCACAGAGTTATTCTCCAAATCCATTCAAGTATTAGCTCCATTACAACAATAACCTGATCTGTTTAATACATAGCTGTGTCCTGGAGCTTCAACCCAACAGGTTTTCAACAAATACATAGTGAATAATTTAGCTACTCAGTATTCATTCTTACACTCTTACAAATGTAATCCTATCGTTTTTTGATGGCCAGCACTATTTAATCTATTTTGTCCTATCATTTTTTTTCTTTTTTGAAAATGTATTTTGTGCAGATCTCACCATGCATCTTGGACTCATAGTGATCCTCTTCTTCTCAGCCTCCTTAGCACTAGGATTACAGGCATGCCCCACCAACATTCAGTCTTGATGGTTGGCTCAGCACACTCTGGGGTGAGGCCGGTGAGGCATGTATTGCTGGGGATCGAACTCAGGTCCCTGAGCTTGCGTAGGCAAGCTTAGTCTGCTGAGATATCTCTCCAGTCCTTACTATATTTCTTTCAGGAATAGCCCTGTGTCACAATACTGGGGCCTAAAATACAAATAGGCATTGTGAGGCAGGAATCCCTGAAGAGGTTCTAAATGAGGAATAGATTCAGTGGACATATGACACTTTTCCTTTGCAGCCTTTTGCCTTTACTCTTTCACTTTTTCCTGCATGCTGCATTACCATTATGGCTGCTAACTGTAAGCCAGTGTCTTTGAACTGACCTTGAAGAAAAGTCCGGCACCAACCAAGAACTTCCCTTATGACATCCCTGATACGCTGGTGCACATACAGCTTTCCCTTCAAGAGTCCTCATCATAGGCTGCTCATAATTTAATAAAGCAGCCCCTCGAGTTAGACAGCCTCACCATTTAGAAAACCTAAATCTTTCCTGCTATCATGTACTTCCATTGGCCCTTATTCTGTTCCACAGAAGATGCACAATAACCAGTATCTTTGTTGTGGTAAAGTTGAGGGCCGCTGTTAAATTTCCTTTATATTCTTCTTATGCCCAGACCTTTCAGAGGCGTTTTCTCTATTTTCTTTGTGTTTTAAAGTATTCTTAGAGTTTTTCTGCTGCTTTTCTTATGTTCTGAATTGAATAAATGTACTTTTGCTGTGCATTGCCTGATTCTTGAAAGTCTGTACTGTATAAAGATTCACGTGAGTGCACCATTCAATTACACATACACACACACACACACACACACACACACACACACAAACACAGGTGTGCACGCTCGTGTGAAGGAAACTCCTGAAATGGTTACTAAGCTCAATTGGAAACCTAGTTGACACAAGACAAGCATGTGTTGTTTACAAAATGAAGCGGTTGTGCTTTTTGTTATTTGAAAACCTTACAGTGGTATACACTTTAGGTAGATGTGACAATCTGAAACATTCACTAATATGCAAGGAAACTCCAAAGTATTAATGTGACTTACTTTCATATCTAGCTCATGTCTTCACTCTTTAGAATTTTTCATTTCCTGGTTTTGGAGTTTTCATCTTCAAACATATTTTGAAATTGTTAACAATACAACTTAGCCATATTAGGCAGGAAGTAGAGATAAAGAGACAGAAAGCCCCAGTAAGTAATGGCTGTGCAAAGTTTTGTCCTTGTTAAAATGTTTGATTTTCATTTAAATTACAGGCATCCATTCAGAGTCTAACACAGAACTATCAAAGAAACAAGCAAGGGCACCTTACGAGACAATGTGTGTTATAAACTCAATTTGTTTGGTAAGAAGGTAGTCATGTGGAGGAATTTGCCCAGGAAAAGGCTTTCATTCTGACTAGGATATTCCATAGCCTTGTGTTTCCATTGTTAACTAGCCTACCTTGCATCCCTTCTCTACTGTACAGGGTTGACTATGAAAAATATTGCAGTGAGAAAAGCTGGCTTCAGAAGCACTGCTAAAGTGACCTGGCTTCTTAAAATAGTCGTTCAGAAACAGAACGCACATGATAAAATTTGGGTGTGTAAATCCAATTATGTTTCCAGGGCAGATGATACTGGCTTCCTCTGCTTTGTCATGGGCTGATGAATGTAGTGTTCCTATATTCCAGCCAAAGGAAAATGCTGGGGAAGATATTTACATGATCTATTCCCTGGCTAAGTGAGGTTCAAATTATGTCACAAACATTCTCCAACTTTCAAAACAACTGACAACCTTTAGTTTCTGTTGCCTTCATTTGAGAAAAATGAAAGAAAGAGAACCAAGAGCTTGCTCTGCAATCAATCTGTCCAGTGAAGTGATACATTGCCCAACTGCATATTTTGGGCCTGCTGGTCTCCCAGAAAAATCAATATTGTGCCCATTTGGTGGTGAGAGAAAAGGTTTAAGATGAATATTGCAAGTGTCTTCTATGTTCTGGAAATAAACACACATAAGATCAAATCAAATAGGCGTACTTGTGAAATGAATAAATTAGCATCCCAAGAAATATTTAGACAGCAGCAAAATGTATCAGATGATTGTAGTAGTGCCCTTTGGTAACATGCTGTGAGCAGCACTGAACTTGGAATAAGTTTGTTTTTAAAATATCTTTCCCTTTAATGCTTTGGTTTCCCTTAATTTTGATGAGCTCTTAAAATGCCATCAATCATCAAAGTGTAAACATGACTAATGCATTTGTCCTACTTAGCTTTGCAGGGTAGCAGCTGCTCCAGAAGCAGAGGCCCCCCCAGTCCTCCCAGTTCTAATCTAATTATGCTCTGGCCCACTGTTACCAGTCAGGTGATGTTACCGACTATGAAGGAAAGCAGATTTATAATTCAGTCTTGTAAAGTGAGTGCCACAAATCAATTTATAGCTATCTCAAAATATACAAACACAGAGCCCATTTGCAACTCCAAGGCAAGTTGTCCCTATACCAGGTCTGAAGGA
>PVKN010009899.1:0-23227 GCA_004027915.1 Capromys pilorides
TTTCTAGCTTACCATTACACCAAGGTCACATGCATTTGGGGTTGTGACTTCATACATCTGCTGTCTACTGTTACGCTGCCCAACTTTGTCAGGGCCGTGACAACTGTCTTTCCTCTGTTCCCTTCCCTGCCCTGAAAACTGAAGCACGAGTTTACCATAGCAAGTGCTCTTCCCGCCTGACTCTGCTTCTTGCCTAGGTTTTGGCCTCCAAGATAAACTTGCTAGCTCATTAATGCATTTTAAAGAACATATTCTGAAAATGTACTTTAGCTTAACATGTCTAATTATTTTCATTCAGAAGGGTAAGTCAAAGATCTTCATCCGTCATGTTTCTAGAAATGAGTTTTCTCCTCCTTCACTGTCTTTGTTGGAAATAATTCCTATATAGATATCCCAGAACTGGAATGTGGTGACAGGCCTGCATGTTGTCCTTGGACTTTTACTGGGAGACTATTTTCCAGACAATACTCCAGGAACATCCTTTTGCTTTCTGATTTTTTAAAAAATGGATAACAAAAGGACAACCAGCTTAGAAGTTGGGTGGGGTAGATAGAGAGATTTCTGCAGCAGAATCTGATGGGCTTGGAGACATTCAAACCCTCTATTTTTAAGTGTGCAAGATAAAATTTTTAAATTTTAGACTAGGAAGTGATCTGAATAGGAATCTGAACTATCATTCTTTCCAGATATTGAAGGGAGGCTAATGATGCCAGAGAAGCTTTTAAACTTAGGATTTCTTGTCTTTTCCTGGTATTGTGCTTTCTCTTTTGCAGTTCCATCTTTCACATTAAATATCTGATTTTAAATTCTATTGTCTAATTGATTTAATGATTAAGAAAATGTTCTTGATATTCAGCCTAAATTTTTCTTCCTAATTTATTCCCATTACTCCTGGTTAAATCTTGAATAACTAGGATTGATGAGATACCAAGAGCTAATTAATTGATTGCCAGAGCATTGTGGTATTATCCAACTTTGCAGTGAATTTTCTTAGTTTTAGAAGTGCTTTAAACAGTAAACTGCATAGTGAGGCTGTTTGCTATTATAAATGTTTTTCACATACGTATTTTATATTTTCCCAAAGATATTTCAGGTAGCTCTGAAGTAAAAAGGCATTTTGATTGTGCTTTGGCGATACTGGGGGTTGAACCTGGAAAACACAGAGCTACATCTCCAGCCCTTTTTATTTTTTATATTTTGAAGCACAGTCTTGTTAAGCTGCTTAGCCTGGCCTTGAATTTGCTGTTCCTCTCCTGACGCAGGGTCCTAAACGCTAGTACTGACAGGCTTGGTTTTTTTTTTTTTTTTTTTTTTCCTTAAAAGAAGGTTGTGTTATGTAATCTAGGTCAGTCTTAAACTCTCTGTATAACTCTGGCTGGCCTCAAATTCATGGTCCTGCTGCCTCAGTTTCCTCAGTGCTAGAATTAGAGGTATGTGCACCCGGCCTAGCCAAAGGCTTATCTTTTACTTGGATGTTTTAGTTGCTGTTCTGTGGAAGAGTCCGCCATTATACAGAAAGGGCTTGCAAACCAAACATATTCTCTGCCCTAAGAGAACACTGTTCTGGATAATGCACTAGGGGCAGCTTTTAATTATTCAATCAGTGGCTCACAGTGAGCACATTTCTCACTTGAGGGCACAAAGCTTTCACTGTTGCATCTTTCTCTAAACTCTTCTCACACTCTGCATTGTATGATTGAAAACAGACCTTTGCAGTGTCCTTTGGTGAGCTTCATAGCCCCAATGTGATGATTATAATTCTTTGAGAGGGAATGCTGTGGCATCTTCCATTGTTTATTTCTGCTAAGAAATGGAATAATGTCATGGTTGAAGGCAGTGTGACCTTGAGATCCAGAATAATGATAATAACTTCGGTTCTGAAGTTGAAGACAGATGCTCTGGGGAGGTGGACCTGGTCTGAATCTCAGGCCTCAGCAAGGGTGAGGCAAGTAGAGAAGTGGCTGGAGGGCCCTGTGTGCTGGTTCACCATGGTAGGGCTGCTTGGGAAGTGCTGATGGTGGTGGGTGTGCGGGTGAGGCAGACAAGCAGACACCATAGAGTACATGGTGTGCCATAGTTGGACCTCAGACTTGGCGAGTTCACAATGGAGAGGGGCTCATAAATATTTGTTGCTGATGATGTTTATGAAATTTTTATTTAATGAGACTGAAACATCTAGTTAAGCACAGTGATTCGAATGGAAGAAAGACAATGGGATCTTTTCTGTACCACATTGCTACAAGAGGCCACATGGACTGGCTGTACTCAATATCATCCCACTGCTGACATTTTTTAAAGGTCCAATTTGTAAGAGATGCTCTTGTAGAAATTTTTTTATTATTCCCTGATTCAAAATGCACCATGACTTGAGAAAAGGAAAATCATATGGATTTGACAGTTCTGGTGTATTCAGTTCTTAGATACTTAGCTGACCTGGAGGGGCTGTTAGGCATTGCTTTTCACACCTAGATGACAGACAACTGAGGCACAAAACTGTTATATGGAAAAGGACAGGACAAAAAGCACAGGCTTTAGCTTTGGACTTGGAATATTAATTCTGAGTGGTAGGATGGGAATGGGACAGATCTTTTATTAATTCATCAATTTCTTTTTTTCATTTTCTGTACTAACCTTTAGAGGAATGCATTTAAAAAATATTGTATGATACCGAATGTCTTTTTAGTAATTGCCTAGAATTTTAAGCACTCTATCTTCATTTTGATGAGATCTGGTAAATGTTGCTTTGCAAGTGCCTGATCTTGCTGTTGTATTAAAACACGACTGTGGCATTTATAAGGTCACCTTAGAGCAGTGCCCAGAGGATTCTTCTATTTTTTGTCTTTCCCTGCTAATGAGTAGAGTGTATGAAGCAAGCAGGGTCAAGGTTATTCAATAATGTTGTGTGCATAGTTTTTGTTAGCCAATCTGGGATTTACCTTGCATTACTCAGAATGCATTTGTTGGCAACTATATTAATGAAAGAAAAAATAATATATTTTTTCCCTTCTGGGAGTTCTGTTAGAATCACTGTGAGTTCTTTTCTGTGCAATTAATTTACTTTCAGATGAGAAGGTCAAGAATGTCCCACACCTGTTTTCCTTTCATCTCTTCCTGACTGCTTACTCTGGCATTTGGGGAAGACAGAAATTTTTTTTTTTCAAAGAGGAAAAAGTGGAAGATTAGAGATAAAGAAGACAGAAGAGAGGAAATGGGTAAGTTGACATGGGAGGCAGAAATGGGGAGAGTGGGAAATTTTAAAGTGAGAGGAGGAGAGAAAAGGAAAAATGAGCAAAGAGATTTTCCTTGCTGTCTTCTCACATTTCAGTTTAATGGCCATATTCACAGAACAGTGCCCTGGGAGTACAGAGGAATGAGAGTTGTCTTACTGGTTACTAAGCAAGAAAATTCAAACTAACTCATGGCCTTTGAAACAGTTTTAGACAGCAGCTGTAAAGAAAAGTAATGGGGCTAAAATACATTGGACATGTAGTTGTGGCTTCCATTTGTGTGAAGGTGGAACATACCCATGACTTACATCCTTTTTGATTAATATCTTGAGATGTACATGATATACACATAGGTATATTTTATTTATAACGTTGTGTTGGTAGTCACCTGGCATCTAAGCCACCTTCTGAAGCACAGTGTAAGGTCAAAGAGACAATTCTAAAGTTGATAATAATAGCAATTAAAAGGTAAAGGGAATGGAGGAAGGCAGTTTACCATGAAGATATCAAATTTTTATTTTAATTTTTCCACCTGAAATTTAATGCAAAAGATAAATCTTTCCTGACAGCACAAGCAAAGGCATATATCACATCAACCTGGAAGGTATTAACTGAATTTTTTTTCCTTGAGACAGATATCACCTCAGTAACTGCTCCAAATGCATTTACTTTATTTTAAAGGTTGTTCTTTCCATTATTAATGTCATACTGAATCACAGTGCTATTTATAATGAAATGTGCTACTCTAAAAATCCTGGAAACGCACTTGCAATAGTTGCTGATATGTTTCAACTCATCCTAAAATATACTGTAAATTTTTGGAAGATGTTTTTATCTTACTGTATATACTCTGTAGACTGTTAGAATCCAATTTATTAACTCTCTGGAAGTGAAAAGCTGTGCTTGAATAAAATGATACCTATATTTGTCAGTACTGGCTTAAATTACGTGTTTTATGAGCTAACACTACAATTCCGGGCTCTGAATGTCTTATATAAATAATGATTCCGGTGGGGGTAATATAGACAAGTTTAATGAGTTTCAGAAGGGACTGTTTTGCTCATTAAAATCAGAAAATATCTCTCCTACAGTATTTGTAATGTTCCAACTGAAATTGGGAAATTTTACTTACAGAAAAAGAAGACTTAAGTTGGCTCCATAAATGGCTTTAAAACTTATGCATTTGTAAAGGTGGAGGAAGAATTGATGTAGGAAAGCTTAACTAAGCTTCCTGGGGCTTGAGTTCCTTTCATTTTCCTCCTACTGGCTGGATGTCTTAAGGCAGTCAATGAAGCTGCATGGAACTCTGTGGCCACAAGTATAAGACAGCAAACTGCTTATGCTGCCTTTGCTTTAGGACTTCTGGCCTAGCCTCATCATCTTCCGAGACCAACCCTCTGAGAGAGGGTAGACAGACGCTCCTTAGTGAGATATGAGTGTCTGTATGATGTGGTTATTTAAGCCAAACAAGTGGCTTGGCTTTCCTTAGACTCCAGTTATAGATCCATAGAAGGCAAGGTGAATGAATTCAGGGCTCATCTACAAATCAGCAAGTGTAGCTTTGAATTCATGGGTCTCACTTATTACACAAGGAAATCAAGTCCTAGAAAGATTGAGGGATTTGGAAATCATACACGTCAAATAAATGTTGGTATGACTTCGAATCCAGCTGGACGAATTTACTGAATATTACTTGATGACATAGTTTTCCTTTTCTATTCGTATTTCAAAACTTGTTCTCAGGACATGATGAGATCACTAAATGATGATGTGTAGCTCTAAATGACCGATGAGTCAGCTGTTGCTTTTGTGGGCACAATAATGAAGTTTGATCAAGGGCAGAAATAACCTGAGGGAGGTGTGGGATTCAGAGGGTGTACAGGTACTTTTTAAACTTTAATTTCTCATGTTAGTCCCATGTTCTTTTATTACTCTCATCATTATTTTTCTCTTCTATTGCTGTTTAAGTAAACCTGTTTTTTACTTGAGCATTAGTTGAACAATTTGCAGGCCTCCAGCTTCATCTTTTTTTTGTTTTGTTTTGTTTTGTTTTCAGGTGAAGAAGACCAATCTTTTATTCATTCAGCATACTTTTTTTGAGGTTCTATTACCGTTCAACACTGTATGGGTTCTGAGGCCACAGAAATTCTTGAGGCTGTGTTTCTGACTCAATAAATTTGTAGTCCAGCAGTGGTTTGGTGGCTATTCTCTCTCTCCTGTCTCTGTCTGTCTGTCTGTTTCTGTCTCAGTCTCAGTCTCTGTCTCTGTCTGTCAGTCTGTGTCTGTCTGTTCATCTGTGTGTCTGTCAATCTGTCTCTGTCTGTGGGTCTGTCTATCTGCCTGTCTGTGGATCTGTCTGTCTGTGTCTGTCTCTCAGTCAATCAATCTATCTGTCTGTGTCTGTTGGTCTGTCTGATGGTGTCCGTCTGTCTGTCTCTGTCTCTGTCTCTGTCTCTCTCTGTCACACACACACACACACACACACACACACACACACACACACACTTCTTTAGGTATGAGAGATAGCCTTCAGACACAAGGTTGGGAGCTCCTGGGTGGAGCACTGCCATCTTTTTTGCCCCACAATCTCTTTTCATAGATAGACTTTTTTTTTAAGGTGGAATATGATGCTGTGTGCAAAATGTAAATGATGTCAGAACTCTTTCATTGTTTTTAATGCATTGTAAGCACTAGAAGATTTTCCTAAAAATGACTGAACATCAATCCATTCTTCCTTGATTTTTTTATAGTGTTTTTTTTTTTTGGACCCAAAGAGGAGCATTAAAATGGGCCTCCCAGGAATCTCACAATTCCAAAGAGATATATAAATAGTCTATGTACATGCAAAGAAAGGCATAAAGCAGATTCTATCTGGATATTTTCAAAACCTGCCATGCACAATCTTTGTTACTATAATATTTTGGTTCTGTTTCAAACAATTTCTTCCAGCTCATATAAGACATTAAAACATGTAGCGCTTTTCAGGTCTAGGGGAACTATGCCTCTGAACTGAGGGGAATGTGCGTCTCCTGGATGAAAGTTGTGGTACAAATGCAGCTCGTTACCATTTTAAGCAGAATTTTCAGGCCAGCATCTAGCAATTTAAAAAGCAAAGCTAAACAAGCTCAGTAGATCAACATTTTGTTTTCTTCCAGCCCAAGATGCTGTTATTATAGACAAATCATTAGAAAGTGCCTCAGCTCTCTTTGGCATTTTGGAGGCTACACAGGAGTACAGGCAGGAAGCAAGAAAGTTATTTTCTCATTTTCCATTATCAGTGGAGAGTCTAAATTAAGGTTACAAATGGCTCTTTCAAGAATTTGTCAAAGCAGAATTCATAGCAGAAAAGATTTACTGATTTTCCCTTATCAGGAGAAGAATCTCTCTTGATATTTTCAGGCCTTTATCTTCTCTTCAAAGAGCGTGCTGACCTGGGCTTGGGCTTGCAACGTGCCAGGCTGAAGGGAAGATTATCTTCATAGGAAAATGAAGATTTAGAGAGATGCACTTCTGGGACAGCACAGATTAAGAAAATAGATGCTTTTCTAACTCAGAGAAAAGAAACTCAGCACTTAGGACTCACGCACCCGAGCGAGTGGTGGGTGGGAAGCGCTTTCCTCAGAAATGCATTCTTTTCTGTTGGGGTTCAGCACTAAGTCTTTCTTCCAAATGCTGTTACCTTTAAATATCACTATTGATTTCTGCTTATTCTCTCCTGAGTTCAAGGTTATGTCCTCTTCAATTATTTTTTTGAATATCTGTATTTGCAAGGAAATGTGAAACTTTCTGCTCAGGAACTGCTATAATATTGTCTGCATAATGAGCCTAGGAACTCTAACCTTAGGAAGAAAGTGCTTACCACCAGCAGTTTGTGTTTGGGAAAATATACCTACTGAGATGACAGTCATTTTTATAATCAAAGCAAATGTAATAGGTACAAGTATACGAATTTGCATTTGGCTTAAAGGTATTTAGAATCTTTTATCTATAAATTTTCTCATTAGTAAGCAACTACAAAATAGAAATATAAATCAAGAGAAGGGAAAATACCTTTCAAATAAAGATTTTATCTTTTTAAATAGTGGTTTTTATGTTAGCCTCTCATTAGATATCATAAATGTAAAGGGATTCAGTTTTTCCTTTAATCTCAAGCTAGGAAGGCAGTACTTCACTCCCCCAGGCTAAAGAATGTGTTGGAGTACTATATACCTGAGAAAGGCACCTATTAATGTTTCACCAGAGCTCTTATTTCAAAGTTAATACTTGATACTTGTCTGTTTCTTAACCGTTTGATGACAATTAGATTTAACAAGGAAGGGACTGTGAGGCTTTTGCATCCACTAAATCACTTGCATGATGCACGAACATATAACTCTGTGCAGTTGGGCCCACTTTGCATGACACAGTAATGATGGCTGTGTGACATGATGCATTTGTCAAAAGTGCACAGCATTTTATAGCATAAACCATGAGTTGCATTGCATCCAATTTTTTTTTAAATCATATAGAGAATCAGAGGGTCCCAGGTGGAATTAGATAGCATAAAAGGTTACAACGGCACTATAATATAACAGAGACATCTCTAAGAGAGACAGTGGTGCTCACCTAAGTAACTCGGAATGTATAAAAATGAAAACAAACATAAGTATGTGCATAAACACTGTAACTGATTAAAAAGTTATTTCCCACAGTGGTACAAAAATGGATTCTAAAACCCATCATACATAAATATTGAAACTGAGTGAGTGATTGAGTAAATGATGGGCAAAGGGCAGGAGCCAAGCTTCTCACCTTTAAAGCAGGAGGCAACAGATAAGCAAGGTAGGAGGCTGGGGTGATCTATATAGCAATGGACTAAAGCAATAGCCATCAGCATGAATTCTGTTCAACTTATTGGAGATTGGAAATATTTAGTATGTTTACATGTTTGAATATGTATGCACATGCACATATGTCCTTGCTCTGTGATGTAAACTCTCCTCCATCAAATTCGTATGTTTAAATTTTAATTTCTGATGTGATAGTATTTGGGAGGCATTTAGGACATGATGCTTGAGTCCTTGTATGGCTCATGAGATCTCTCTCTCTGTCTTTTTCTCTGTCTCTCTGTTTATCTGTCTCTTCCCCTCTCTGTCTCTCTGTGTCTGTGTCTGTCTGTCTGTCTGTCTCTCTTCCTCTCCCTTTTTCTGCCAGGTGAGTATATCAAAAGGAAACTGTCTCTTTGCCTAGAAATAGGACCAGAAGTCCCTCCCATGCTGGCATACCTATCTCCACCCACTACAATTATGGGGAATAGTGTTTGTTGTATAAACCACTCAGTGTATGTTGCTATGTTATAGCAACCTAAGAAGATGAAGTCAGTTTGTCAATTGGGCCTTTAAGCAATGATATTCCAGTGACCATGAGCACACCTAGAGCCCAAATAGTTTTGAACACTACTACACAACACAAGAAAACAGAGACCTTTGGCTAAATGGCTCCTCCTAGGATGGGATCTGGAGCACAGAGCTGTGACCATTAAGCAGCAATATAAAGCAGTAGTGCATTATAATGCAAACTATACAATGCATATGAGTCCATATTTATATTATTGGCTAAATAACTCAGCAGGAGATAGAAGAATCTGCCATGTAGAATGACTCCAAATAATTTATAGATATTCTGCCCTCAAGAGCTAAATCATAACTTCCGCTCCTTATATATGACTGGCACACATTGATGACTCTTTTGTAAAGAAAAAGAGAGACAGGTGGAAATTCCAACAGTGGAGAAGCCTGATGAGCATCATCTTGATGCCAGTTGAAGATTAACATCACAAGAAAATGTCACATTGGAAGTGTATTATACTTTGTGTAGTATGATAAAATTACATTTTATCAGTGTTCCTTTCCCAAATCCTGAAGCCCACTGTGATCATAAAAAAAATTGAGTGCCAATTAAAAGGCATGCCACAAAATTCCTTCTCAAACTGTCAAGGTCATAAAAAACAAGAAAGATTTCAGAAATCATCACAACCAAGAGAATCCTGAAAAGACGTGACCACCAAATAAAATGTGATCTTCTAGGTTGATCTTGGAACAGAAAAAGAGAGGTAGGGAAAAACTAAGGAAATTCTGATACAGTAGGTAGTAACATGTTAATAGTGGTTCATTAATTAGGACACATTTACCATTCTACTTTCTATGTGATGTTAGCAATATAATAATTAGGTTGATGCATACAGGAGCACTCTGTTCTATGCTATCTTTTCTATAAATGTAACACTATTTTAAATTTAATAGTTTGTTTTTAAAGTCTAGCCAGCAATATCACTAATCAAGAGGGAACTGTACTCCATCTCACCCCAGATAGAATAGCTATTATCAAAAGCACAAAAAGACAAAAAGGAAAAATGTGAGAATACAAAGAAGAGCAACTGTTACACATTTTGGTAGGGCTATAAGTCAGTACAGGCATTATGGAAAAGTGTGGAGCTTCCTAAAAAACACCTGGGAAATAGAATTGCCATTAAGTCCAGCAATTTTCCTACTAGGTATACGTACAGAAGATTTAGTACCAGTGCATCAAAGAGCCACCCCATGGACAAGTTTCTGGTGCTGGTACTGACAATATTCAAGATGCGTGAGCAGTGGAGGTGTCCATTCATGAATGAATGGATAAAGAAAGAGTTATATGTACACATATACAACAGGATAGTCTTCACCCATAAAATAATAAAATTCTGTCATATGCAGCAAAATGGCAGGTACTGCAAAACATGTTAAGCAAAATCTGTCAGGCAGGGACAGCAAATTACTGCATATTCTTGCCTGTAAGTGAAGCTAAAGTTGATCACAAAGAGATAGAGAAAAGAATAGTGGTTACCAGAGCTGGAAAACAGTGTAGGGAAGAAGAGCGTGTAAAGAGGGTGCATTACAGGTACAAAAGGCAGTTGTACGGGAGAAATAATATTTATTTATTTATTTATTTCTCAGAAGCAAATATTGCACTTTAATAGCAATCAAACAAAGAGCATTCATTTTGCCTCACATAATTACACAAAAGAGCTATTTAAAAAGACTTTAACCAGTGTTTCTTATAACTGGATACATGCCAGAGTTACTTGTGAAAGTTTAAAAATATTTAGATTTACGCTTCACTTTTGAAAAAGGTAGCACTGGTGGATCAGGATGTCAGTGTTTTTCTTTTAATCATTTATTCTGAATGGTGCAGTGGACTGAGATTGGGACCAAAGGATTTTCCAACAGCCCTCAAGTAACTCTGTTTCCTCCTGGTTAAGGTTGACTGGGCACCTTGGGTACTTTTGCCAACTGCTTAGGGGTACGGGGAGTTTACTTTGCAGATTTGTTAGCAATAGTGAAGAGCTTGGCCTCTGAGTTTTTTGGAGTCTGTCTCAGGTTTTTCTCCCCCCATAAGGATTTTCTTTGTTTCTTCTTTTATCCTATTTTTGGCTTCTTCTGTGGACCTGCACCTGGGGTCTCAGGAGTTGGCAGGGCCCTTCTCTTCTTGCCTTGTGGTGTGCTAAGAGCAGGACTCTTTTTTAGAGACTTTTTCTGTGGGACATGGTTTTGTACCCCAACATTTTTTTTTTGTTTTGTTTTTTCACTGGAGTCATGCCTATTGGTACCAGTGGTGGAGTTTACTCATCAGATTCATTTGTCACTTTAACTTGGGTTCTCACTTTGCCTGTCTTTTTCTTCTGAGACTCATGGCTCATCACAGAAGCACCTTTAGTTTTAGATGGCACGTCACCTTTACTTAGGGCTGATGTGCCATCTTAGCTTTTTCCTTTAACTTTTTCTTTTTCCCTTCAACTTCTGTTTTCCACAAGTTTTTGCTTTTCCTCTTTTTTCTTAGCCTCATTTTCCTTCAGTTTGTGGATGACCATTTTGTTGGCATCGTTCTGGTAAGAGACAAATGAAGAAAAGATGGGAAGGGAAACCTACTTTCCAGTTTTCACAAACAGGAGTTTCCCACTTTCCTATTTCTTGGGCAATTTTTTGGAAAGACTTTCTGCCACTGCAGCAATGTTTTCGGTGATGTCTGGAGCTTGCATTCCAGTGTGACCAACGCATGCAGCACTGCAAGAATAATGGTTGGTGATGTTTAAGACAGTCCCACCTAGGGAGTTGTTGATCTCTTCTGATATATTCTTGGCCAGAAGGTTTACAGGTACTAGAACAGAACTATTTTTCTTTGATAGAAATGTCTTCCTGTATGTGAGAGCAAAAGCTGCCTAATTCTTTCATCAGTAAGGAAGAAGTCAAAACTATTCAGGAACTGGAGCTTGGATACATAGGCTTTATATTCTGTTTTTAAAGTTTGGAAAGGGATAATCCGAGAAATTGTTTTAATTCCATGCTTGTCCAAAACCTTTCTATAGAAGTGTTCTGTCAGTTCAGTTGCCTGGAGTTCATCCTTGGTAAGTAAACAGATTTCCGACATATCTGACCGAATACCATGAGGCATGGACAATCTGACCCTCAGCTCTTTTCCTGGAATTTTCCATATACCACCATTAAAAATAAATTTTCATTCTCATTCAAAAGCAGTCCGTTTTTGTTCTTCCTGAACTTCGCATGTGCCCACAAAGCTTCCACTGCCTTCCTAATCTATTTGTCAAGCTGCGTTAGTAAGGGCCGCTCTGCAGGAGTCGAGGTGTCGGGCAAAGCCGACTCTTGGGTGGAGGGCGAGTCCTCCATCTCACTCTCACCTCGTGCAAACCAGCACACCCCTCCAGAGCCGGCTTCCGGCGCACATATAGGAAGAAATAATTTTGAACGCTGGGAAGCACGGCAGGAAAACTAGGGCTGTTAAAGATTAATTCCATACAGTGATTTATAACAATTCATTTTATAAGTTGGGGAAGGATCATTACCTTTGTGCTTGTGTGGGGAATGTGGCTAGGGTTGTGTTTGCCACTAGATGTAGTGTGCGAACAAAACCAAAATTGTGCTGAACGCTTTTGCTTGTGAACTGAATTGTTTGGCAACAGCAACTTTTGTGTATGAAAGTTATCATTGCATTGCAGAACAGGAGAGAGCATGTCGAGTGTCCCCAGCATGAAGCAGTGACATATTTCTGCGACACCAACTACCCGGATGCGATTATTATACATTATATTCATATTTTGAAATACCAACTGTATGTATAAGTACATATAATTATTATCTGTTGATTAAAACACCACTAAAATAAATAAAATCCAAAAATTAAGATAGATGTGGTGAAGGAAGGATTTAGCCAGGAGGGTAGAGTTACTGTAATGTCACCATTATTTTGCTCCTCATTTCCTCCACATCATGTGAAGCTCCAAGACAGTTTTAGTAGCTCTGCATAATTTGGACACAAATTTTTTAGTCCTTTTTTTCTACATTCTTTCTTTCTTCCTCCACAGTAATGCATTATGAGTGTGTTAGCTAGACTGTGTCTTCACTCTAGGTTTAGGGTTTCTGTTCACATTATGCTTTCCATCTTCCCACTGGTTTTTCAGATCCAGGCTGCTCTCAATAGTGTTCTGGTAAACAATCTTTCATGAAGAAAATGACAAGAACTGCAGTGTTTGTCCACTTCTCTTTTGTGAATGCACCCTCATGGTTTATTTTAACTTCAACGGTTAGGAAACCATTCCAGTGGTTTGACAACTCACTAGAAAAACTTGTGAATATTGAAGAATCTGCTCTTACAGATTTTAATGTGTGCCATATCCTTTCAGACTATGTCAGCTTCCTTTGAATTCATTCTCTGCTCATTTCCTCCCTGCTTCTGAGGCACCTTGAAGGCAATTTACTGGAAAACGTTTATTGGCAGTTGCTATGTATTAGCAGGAATATAGAGGAGCAATCTGAACATTAACTCTGCTATCTCTTGACCATGTGCACTTGAGAACTTACTTAAAATTTTATGGGACTTCATTTCCTCATGTAAAATGGGAATAACAACGCCTACTCTTATTTACCTTTCAGAATCGACCGTGAGAGCAGAAAGGCATAAATTGAAAAGTACTGCATTAGTACAGGAATTTGTTACTATTATCATCTACTATAAAATAAATGTTATGTTTTCAGTTTGACATGAGCTTTTTCACTTGTTTAACAAATATGTACTCTTTCCCACTGCATACTGGACTTGTATCTAGGTCTTGTTATCTCCTCTGAGATAAGCTGAAATCCTGGAGAAATATTACCATAAGGGTAAGGTGAAGTTAAATGAATGAGGTTCTTTGGAGAATTATCCAATGACTCTGAAGTTAAAATTTCAGAGAAAACTGTGAGACATTGTAGTGTATGTCATCTGGAAAGTGAGAGTCATGGTAGACTAACAGAGCTGTTCTGGCACCAGGCTGGGTTGTTACTACCACCCAAAAAGCTTTCCACTGTGGTGAAGGGAAAGGCCATTGCGAATTGGTCTTGGAGGCTTAAACCCGACTTAGGCTTGCTAGGAGTCATGTGGTCTTGTTCTAGCTGTTTAATACTTTGAGTCTCTGTCTTATAATCTCTTTGAAATAATAACTATCTTTACATGAAAATATTTTTAAAGTACAAAATGTGATAATGCATGTAAAACTCTTTAAAGAGTTGCTGGGCACAAAGCAAGACCTTAGCAGTATTCCTGAAAGTTTTGTGTGAATTGTGTAATCTTGGAGTTTCAAGTGTGGAGCTCAGTACCATTGTGAATGGCTTAATCCTGAGAAAAGCCAAGTGGTTAAAAGATACTTTTTTGTAGATATCTGTTTAAGGAATAATTCCCCTTCTCTGGGCATTGGTGCTTTCCATACGCTCAGCCAGTTTCCGATCAAATTCCCTATGAATTCCAGAAAGCCACCATAGTTCTCAGTGTTGACAGCTACTACTTCTTTAAAGATAACATGGAGCTAATTAGCTAACAAAAATTGTAGAATCATGATTCACTTCATTGTAAAAATAGTAGTACCAAGTATAGTGCTGTACGTGAGAGAGAATTACGTATGCTACTTATATAATCATTGTTTTTAAAATAAGATTCTGAATCAAAAATTTAAAAATGCATTTTTCTTATTTATACAAACATGAAAATTTATTATCTGAGACTCCAAACCACAGATGTTGGGTGGTCTACTTATTAAAGAGGTCAAGGAATGTTAATATAAGAATTTTACTATAGAGAGGCTTGATATTCATATGATCCTGGGACAGATTGTGCAGAATTATTTTTACCTGTTTCCTTTCCCTTTCCATCTGTGTTTTAACCAGAAATCTTTGTGAATTGAGTTACGCACTCCCTTCAACTGAATTGGCTCATAATTGTCTTTTCTCTTTCCAAGTTAAAATTTTACGATGGAAAATACCTTTCCCATTATTCTGTATTTTTTCTTTTGTTGAGGCAAATTTCTGTTTCAGACTGCAATAGAACAGAAAAAGAAGGTATGCTTTCTGTTTTTTTGTAAAATTATGTAAAAGTTTTTTGATATATAGGTATTGATTCTAATAAAGTATAATTAAAATATGTTGGCATTCAAGGTATTTGGAATTTGGTAATCAGTGTGAAATTGTTGGGCTACATTTAATGATAGAAAGTTTTAAAAAGTTTCAACCTCTGAGAATGGAACTGTAGCAGATCTAGTTTCAGTGTTAGTAATCTTCAGGTTATTTTAGTGATGGGGTAGAGGGAAAGAATTGGCAACTGATAAAGATATTGTACTATTGAGCAGAGTCTCTTCAAATCTTGTATTTCTCCCCCTCATTCCTAATATTCTTGAGATGAGACTGAGTGAACTTAATTGAGACCATAGACAATGCATTACGAAGTCGATCAAACCACAGGATGACATCCAGCCAACTGGCCCACACTCATTTGCATGTTAAATAGACTCCATCAGGGTCTGCAGCTAAAAGAGATCACTGGGATTACTGTATACCCCACTCTGGACTGGGCCAGGAGATACTACAGGAGACACTGGCTTGAAAGACCTTTGAGAACATTTCACTCATGGCACTACAATATGTAAATATGAATCTACCTTCCTACAATGATGTTATCCATCTCTCCAGGGTTGCTACAGACTTCTTCTGAAAAATGACTATATTCTTCATAAATGCACACATAAACTCACATATTAGTAGAGATTTACAGTCACATTTTGTCTTAAACAGGTGGTAGTGGTTTTTGTGATCCTAGGCAAATCCTGCTTACAACAAGGAAATTGAGATTACAGGAAATTGTACATTGACAATTTTAATTTCTGTTAGAATGGGGCAAAGAACAGCATCAGCAACTAGCAGAACTCTTTGAACTATAAAACAATGTGTATGATGTATGTGCAGATAAAATTATAAATAAATAAAGATAGATACTTGTAACAAAAAAAAAAAAAAAAAAGGAAACAAGTGATTTTCATTCAACCTGTCCTGAAATAAAGCCAGGTAATTTCAGCTTGATCTTGAGTTTAAGTGGTTTATTGTATTATTTTTTCTTATGAAATGCATGAGTCCCATAAAGAAACAAACACTTAAAATGTCAAAGGGTCTTGCTTATTTATTATTAGATCTGATGGAAAGGGATTTAACAAATATTCATATTTCACAGACTTTGTGAAAAATTTTCTAACTTTTCCAGCCTCTTTCCCAAATTTCATTCATGAATAGTGCTCAGCAAACCTATACCAATTAATTGAAGATAGAAATGCAAGCAATTATTGACATTGTATGAAAAATTTCTTTCACTTCATTCTGCATTTTTGTGGAACAGCCATGTGAATGACTACATTTTCTGTTCTTAGAGAGAAAAGAGACACATTGTGACAAATACTACTGCCACTCACCCTGTAGACATTGTCTCATTTAATCTTCAGCCCGCCCTTACGCTACAACATTTAATCCTTAATTTGTCTTTTCTGGCTTATTTTTGCTTTTCCTCTCTTCTTACTCTCTTATTTTTTTCTTTCTTCCAATTTTGCACACATACATCTGGTAATAAGAGCAACTAATTTGAAGACAACACTATACAATACAACAAATACTGTGAAATTCATATTCTTTTCTTTAGTCAAATTTTGTGTCTTTGTAATTTTTCTGTTTTAATGCTACTTTGTACTCTCTTTAAAAAGAAACAGTGTAATTGCTTTCCTCTGGTGGGAAAGTTGAGGCTTATATCAAACAGCAAAAGGAGTGTGTTAAGGGTGCAGCCTAATTCTATCTGATGACAAAGCTAAGGCTTTTTTCATACTACAGTGAAATCTATAATTGAGTAAGGCAATGTCTTATATGGCTTTGCTATGCTGTTTCCAGTTGCTTCAGTACCTGAGTAGAGCAAGGGAAGAAAGGGAAAATCAAATTCCCAGTGAAAAGATTTTCCAGTCAAGTGGTGTGAGCTCTTCTTTGTTCGTGTGGCTCAATGGTTCATCCCAGTTCTGTGCAACTCTATTCAATGTGGCATGTATGGAAAAAGGTTTATGTTCTAAACAATTAAACTTGACAGAGGCATTGTTTTTTATTTAATATCCTTCTGCTCTGGAGCCCAGCCAGAATCTGTATTCTGTCTTCAAAGGTGATTATGTTTCCTTCTACATAGAACTTTGTTGTCAGAAGACAGAAACTTAATGACATCTGTTGCTGTGGCTTAGAAACATCGGGGCTATGTTTCTTGCCAGGTGACCTGCTTAGTTCAGAGGGAATCAAGTTCCCTGTCTAATGAATCTTTGGGAACTTGGATCACTGGTGATTTTGCTCTTTAGATCTTGGGTTGTCATGATGACAAGTTTCTATATATCAGTTCATTTCTGTTTGAAGGAGGAAAATTACAATAAATATGGAAGGAATAATGAATAAGGGGATCACAGCAGAGAACCTACTAAAGTTGTTGTTATTGGTGTAATTTGTTTGGAAAGTTAATACTCCGAGTGAAATTGAAATAAGGCGCATGAAGAGGGAAAATATACATTTTATGTCATTTTAATTTAATTTCACTGAATCTAATATAACAAATACTTTTACAAGTCCCCAGTAAATAGAATGTCCCATGTTACATGCTGAAAAGCTTAGTCTACCTTAGAGAATGTGTGTGATCAACATAGGGACAAGAATGTACTGAGCTTTAAGAAAAGCACTTCATCTCTCCAGGCCTTGGTTTCTTTGCCTGCTAAAAGCTGATCTTTTTTGATCATTGAGGTCTGGTGACACTCCCAACAAGAGGGCTATATGTGGTCATTGAAAGAACCCTGGTTTAAAATGAGTGATCCATGTTACAGCCTTGCTCTGCAGTCTGAAGTGAGTAAGCAAAAATTTGCCCAAAACCAAATGTCTCTTTGAGTAACAAATAAATCTTTAGCAAGTTTTCAACTTGTGGATAATTTATATTTGCCCACTTGCAACAAGCAAAGATTTCATGAAACTAACAGTTTCTGAAGTCCTTTGTAGTATAAATTACTGATGTGCCATTTTTGCTGGAAGATTTAATAGAGACAGTGATCCATTTCTATGTTTTCTTTCTTCATAAGTTCATGGCTTCATAAGTTCATAGAAGTGAGGTTGGCCAAGCGACAGGAGGTGGAATTAAGCATTACCAACAGAAAGGAAACCATAGACCAAGGGATAGAGGCAGGAAGAGTCCTGGAGAGTTGAGGAACACATTTTTGAGTAGGCACTTAAGGCAGAGTAAGGGGGAATTGAGAAGAAACACAGTTGGTAAGTGTGTTGGTTATTTTTCTTGCATTTATGACAGCCAAATTTGAGGATGAAAAGGTTTATTCAGCTCATGGTTGGTAGAGGTTTCAGGCCATGATCAGCTGGCTTCAAGGCAGGGTGGCCGGTGAGGGGCAACAGTTCAAGGTGTCATAAGTCAGCAAAAGCAACAGGAGAAAAAGGGAGAGAAAATCTCTTTTTCTCCCTTATATCATAAGCAGGCTACCCCAGGGCTGGTACAACACTTGCACCATTTCTGTGCCCTCTTCTTGCACTAGAGCTGTTTACAAATTGAGCACCCTGGCCCTCTGCTGAGTTCCTTAGTTAAACTTCGCAGGTTGACACAATTGTGTCATCAACCTTTACAGTGAGATAATGTCAATAATAAAATCATGGCATTAGCTTTGTGCTAAGCTATTTCAATGTACATTTTTTCCATGATTATTATCACCATTTCATAGATGAGGAAATGGAGAAGTTTAATAACTTGCTTGTAACCACACAACAGCAATGTAATTTTTGCCTGAAGGGCAATAGGAAGCCAGTGAATGATGTTATTCAAAGGCCTTATGCTGAGATTTCTATTTTAGAAAGTACACTCTGGCTCTGATTTTTAGCTCAGTATTCAACCTTGTTTTCAGTGAGTAACTTCAGTTTCTGTTGCTTATCCATCTGCCTGCATTGACCAGGAACAAGAGGACTGAATATACAAGAAAAATATATTGTGAGTCTCAGTATCATTAAGATTTGGGTAATAGTTTTAATAACAATCAATGTAAGTACAATAAAATCATCCCCAAATGGGCACTTGCATCTATTCAACTAATGGATATAATATTGCAGCAATATTTGAGCATTTCAATTTACTTCTAGCCACAATATAGATAATACAATGAGGAAATTAAAGACAAGCCAAAAATCTTTGAGACTGATTCAGTTAGCTGTCTATGATCCTTCCTTGTTCACTGAAGCCGAGTGCCAGTGAACATCCTTGTCATTGTCTTCCATATATATATATGGAGATATATATCTCAAGACGTATATATCTATATATATCTCAAACACTCAGAAAGAGTGCTTCATAAATGACAGTGATACCTTTAACAGTTGTTGCTGTAAACTGTTTGTCTCATGTGTATCAGAAGCCTCAGAATATCCAGACATACCTGAGAATGTCCCTAAGTCTCGATGTCAGAGACTGTGACTAACATAATGCTGCTTAAGTCTTTGTAGGACTTCTTGTTTCACTGGAACTCAAAGAAGCATTGCCGGTTGCTTTGGCAGCTACAGTTTCTTTTTATAACCTCCTCTGCACTGCTCCCAGTACCCCAATTCTTTGAATGCCTTCTTTATTTCCTTTCTTCCCCTTTCTTGCCTGTTCCCTTGCCTAGTCTTCCCCTTCTTCTTTTAAAACAGTCAGTGTCTACAGAAAATAAATGCTAGAAATGAGCTGACTGCCAATGTGCATAAGAAGATTTATTGCAACAGAGAAAGGATGTTATGAGACACTGCACATATTATTCTTTCCATTTTGGTCTATAAAAACCCAAGTTTGGCTACTTTCATTTATGTGTTCTTAAAGAAAAGCAGTGAGGTCAGAACACAGATTTGGGGGATGGTGGACAAAAATTTATAGCGCAAGTGTCAGGAGTACAGACTGGCACTGTAATTGTGGCTTCTCTCAAAAGCCACAGACAAGCAGCATCCTTCGAGGTGCTACTCTGAGAGACCAGCAGGGCACAGATCTTCAGTGCCATTCTTTCAGCCTGACTGCTTGGCTAGGGAACTTGAGAGAAAAGATGAGTGCAGGTTTAGAGATGGTTTCTTAAAGTTTTCCTGAAATAAGCAATAATGAGTTGCCAGCTTAGATAGCTCTTTTTATAGATCTTACAGCAGCTGGATCAAAATCTAATGAAGATGTTTGCATCTGACAATAGCAGGCCTGCACATTTCTATCCTATTCCTTGAGTGCGCAAATGCATTTCATTTGGGAACATGAAAGGCATATTTAGTGACAACTGATGGGTCTTTGTTTTTTAATTCCCAATAATGTCTTCAGTAAGTGCTTTTGTTAACATTTTTGCATTATACAATAGGTGACACAGGAAGATAATCAGTGTGCTGAAAGCAATTAAAGAGTTTATATCCAACTTGTTCTGCCTATTAAATGGATCCATTCAGCATAGAAGCACATTAGCATCTTTACAGTGGAATGATTGTGGAAATAGGTTATTCACGGGGCTTGTGCATCTTGCTCCTGCTGCAGTAAGACATATCTTCAAGATTGGCTAAAAGGAATGAGCCGTTTCTCTCCCTTTGGAACTGTAAACAGAAGTAAAACTATTAATAGATGCTGTAGCTAATCCCAAGAAGCTGCAACTAAGAGATTAAATAATGTTGCAAAGAGAGAAAGCTGGAATGAAGGGGGGAGGCAAATTCCATGATCACTGAGCTGTGTTAGACAAGGACACCCTGAAGGACTCATGTGGATCACAGAGCTGACAATTGCTATAACAGGGGATTCCTGTTCTTAGCGAAGTAAATATCACTTCATCTATTTTCTGAATTCTTCTCTAATGGGGAGATGTGTGTTTTATTTTTAAAGTGGCAATCAGGCTGATGTTAAATGGGGCTTGGATACCATGAGATATAGCTGAGCCAAAAAGGAACTAATGTCTTTGTGAGCCAAAAATTACATTTTCTATGCCTTTTTTTCTCTTTTTCCCCAACCTAATTGTTCTTTCCTCATGAGCTATTTCCTTCCCTTACACAATATGTATTGTACCTTTGGATCTTATTTGGTCTTTAGTTTCTTATACTAGGGGGACAATATGATGTTTACACATGCAAACCTGGTTTATTTCACTTACAAGTATAGTCTTTAGTTGCATCCATTTACCTCTTACACCCTTGAGTTTATTTTTCTTTACAGCTGAGTAATACTCCACTGTTTAAGAATACCACATCTTTTATATCCATTCCTTAGTTGGTGGGCCTTTGGACTATTTCCAAGATTTGGCTATGACAAATTGTGTTGCTATAAGCATGGGTGCACCTATGACTGCAGTATGATATTTCCAGTTCTTCTGGGAAAATACTCAGAAACAGAATGGTTGGGTTGAATGGAACCTCTAATCCTAGTTTTTTTTGGAGGAATCTCTACACTGATTTTTACATGCCAGTCTGTACTCCCACTAACGATAGAAAAGGCTTCCTTTATCTCCAACTATTACTTTCTATCAGTTCATCAAAAAGAACATTTAGTGCTTATATTGTTGGGTCAGTGTTGACCATATGTGTCTGGCAACCTGAGAAACTACTTTGAAGATAACTATGTTCAATATAACAACCATAGTTAATTTCCTATAATATTGTTTTAAATTCTGTATTATTTTTGTTGTTTTTTATCTTCTCTTCAAAATTAACCAAAGAAAAAACTAATCACGTTTTCTGATACAAGAAGTAGTGCACTGGGAGGCCTTTGGGTAAGTGCACAACATAAGAATGGGGCCCTATTTTTTGCTTCTACATAGAATAAATTATAATATTAATATAAGATATAATTAAGTTTTGTTCCTGTCATACCAGAAATGATTAAAAGTCTCTAAGTTTCATTCCTATTAACACTCTTTGGAGTTTGACTAATCCTTTCTCAGAGTTGATCATGAAGAGTTCCAAGTTAGCAGCTCTTTGAAGAATTCTCACTTCTCTTCAGATCTGTACAGAAATTGTGAGACTGATACTACTGATATCATTTAGTGCTATTCAAAGTGGTTGGTGAGCACCACTGACATTTAGAAATGCAGAAATCCAACCTCCAAATTTATACCAAAACTGATCAACTAGAATCTCCAATTCCTGGTGGGGTATAGGAAAGTGTTTTAATATATAGTACCACTGTAGATAAGTTTTATGTTCATAAAAATTTGAGAAGTATTTTTATATCACTGGGAAGTTTGAGGCTGAGAGTGTTGGGTGATTAGTTGAGGTCACAGAACTTCAGAGAATTTGAGTTGGATTTAACAGGGTTTTTCACTGTATCTCAAGCTGGCCTCCTTTGTAGGCTTGCCAAAATGTCTAGTCTCCCATTTTCAGGGTCAGGAGCTTACCTCTGTAGTGTTTGAATGTGGCCTTCATTAGGAATTGTGAGTGAAGATGGTTGGAATTTGTGGCTGATTTGAACTTTTATTTTTCTGTCAGAGTATGAGTTTTATTGTGTCTGCAGTGTGATGGAGGCTAGAATGGGTTCTTTTGTGGTGTGCAAAGACACAAGAAAACACAATGACTGAGTTAGGCCAAAAGGTAGATGAGCATGACAACCAGGTGTCTATCTAGAGAAACATCATGGAGCAATCCCATGCAGATAATGTATCAATATGTCTATTCCTGTTAGGTTCTGGTTGGCATGAAAAGATCCTGGCATGACACAGAAGTATATTTATTTATGATCATGGGTCACTGATATCAGCAGTGCCTTGACCTAGATCAAGAAAGTCATTGGATGGATGAGAATATAGACCAGCACCTGGGGAAATACATTTATTGATGTTATTGAATTCTCTATGCTTGAGTAAGCATTAGCTCAATCTTTGGTATTCAGGCTTTACTGAACACTCAAAGGGCTGGATGCTCATTAGAACATAGCTGCTCTTACTGGCATCATTTTGATTCCACTTCACCCTTCTTTCTTTCCTTTCTTCTTTCTTAGTAGCATTTGGAAGTCATGACTCAGAGTTTATAATATGTTTATTATAAACTATTATAATAGTTTATAATATAAGAAAAGGCTTCCAAGACAAAATTAGTATTGTCTATTAAGATAGTTGGTATCTAGAGAACTACATCAAAGGAAAGAGTCTTCAGCATCTTACACACAAAGATTTCAACAGAGGGTCTGCTGTTTAACATTTTGTATACCTTTGGACTTATTAATAAGACCTCCCTGAATCTCCCTTCTATAAGATAAGAAGAGTATTTTACTTCTCCCAGAATGATTAAGTGCATTGAATATGGGGTAATCGTGGTATGTACAGGATCATCCAGGTTTACATCTATTATCTTGAAATACTTATTGATAAAATTTACCTTCATTATGAAAGCACTATGAATTGGATGACACATTATGTGTTTGTGTTAAGTAAGATAATGTATGTAATGTACAATGTCTTTGGTACTCAGTAATTGGGAGCAATTATTTGAGACATTGTATCTGGGAGCCAGTAATACCCTCACTAAACCAAACTTAGTTTTTCTTCATGGAAAATTAATCTCCAAATATCCAGTGCCATGCCTGTATCTGATGGAGAGTGTGACTGGCCTATGCAGACCTCCCTTGCTTCTTTG